>JAOTJB010319349.1:0-14657 GCA_027123815.1 Erythroxylum minutifolium | reverse complement strand
TATTTATCATTCATACACCTTGCAGTTTAAAATGTACACATGTTTGAAACAATTTAATTGATTAGCTAAATGAAGAAAGACAAGCTCTTTTCGAAACAAAACTAGAATTTGGGGTAAGAATTTGGTATGGTTCATAAGGAAACAAAATTTGAGAAGTGGGTTTCTGTAAATGTTGATCGTTAATTATTGTCTTGAGAGAACTAGAAAGAATACATAATATTTTTATTTTTTCTCTATCAAATTGCCAATCCACATTTCAAATTCCTATGCTAGTTACATGGTCACCAAAATAGAAGTTTATGTTATTCGAATAGGATGACAACAAAAATGGCCCTAAAACTTGCGTTCAAATCTTATCAGTCAGTCCCAAGCGTGTTATGAAATATCTGTTGCATTACATAGGACTTGGAAAGTAGAACTTAGAAACTATAAAAGTTAAAAAGTACCAAGTAAACAGAGAATGGAAGATGTAAGCAAAATGGCAAGCAATTTGTGATGATTAGCATGTGACAAGGAAGAGTTTGACAGCTGATGTAAAACCATAGATTTGATAGCTTATAATGTTAACGAACTCCTAGAATTTTTTTTAGAAGTGAAGGCAACGAAGCTAAGTAATTATGCAAAGGTGAGTTGCTATAAGATATTGAACATTTTGTTGATCTCTGGTGAAAAAATAAGTACAGTGGACTTCGTATTGATTAATTAGGTAAGATGGATTTCAAAAATGGTGCATCCTTAACAATAACCTTAAGGTAGATATATACGATAAGAATGGTTGATATGGTATTTTGCTATAATGTTTATGGCATGGTGATCCACTGATAAAAAAAGGGAAATACACATTAAGGAATCGACATGTATATATGCTAAAATATAGAGAGATAGAGAGAAGAAAAAGAGGAAAGGAAGATCATACACATCTAGGAAGATCATACACGTTCATATCTTGATTGTGCTTTATTTTCAAAATTCAAAATAAGTACACTATAAGTTAAAGCACTAACTGATTCATGTTGAGTGCTCTCATAAAAGTGGGTCTAGTCTTACAGCTTTATGTTTTAAGAAATTCATATTGTAGAAACTTCCTTAAAAAATATGCAACATGTTGATAACTAAATAGAATAGAATATTCATCCCACTTTAGAAAATAGGAATCCATAATCAAGATTACATCATCTATATGAAGATGAATCCTTAGACTTTCTAAAAACAAGTAGAAGGAACAAAATTCACCTCCTAAGCCTATGTATTTGGCCTTCCTTTACTATTCAAGAATGAGTTACATAACATTTTTCATTTATTGACAAGCTTATAGTTCCATTTATATATAACAGTACATGAGGAGGGACATGCATAGATGCCCACATAAAGGATAAGAAGAGAGACATTGGATGATCTCAGGCTCATACTTGGCAGAGGATAAGTCCAAATCTTTGGCTGGAACCATTATTCTTTTCTTTCCCATTCTTACAAGATGAAGTATACTGCCAATTAATCAAACAAAAGAAGAACAGAGAATTCTTACACCAATTCCATATTAAAACTCAAAGCAAAGAGAAACGTATAAACAAACAAGTACAAAGTCAACCACTTCATTAATGAGATATAAACACAACTGGATTTTGTTTCTAAGTCACAAAGTTGCTTTCCAGGTCATTCCTTTCATATCAGAATCGCTTCTAAATTACATAAAACATGGGCTTTTCTTGTCTCCACGAGTATACTAAAGAATTCATTGAAGACTAAAATTTGCTAACATTTCAACAATCATTTCTTAGGACGGGAAGTCACCTTAAAATCTTGTTAATGTTTCAGTAATTTCAAACAGAATGCTAAAGGAGAGAGCTTGAATGCAAAAGGAAAGAGCTTTTGTCGAGGACTGTAGTGGAGGATTGAGGGATGTGGTTTAACAATATGAAGGGAAGGCCACTACCTGCTGCTGTTGATGATCAATATCATTACAAAAATCACAAAGGCATAAGAGAAACGACAATCCAAAAGGGGGATTTAAATAAAACCAAAAAGAATGATCATAGACATGAGCTTTAATGATAAGCAGTTACATGGGACAAAACCCAAAGTGGGATTTCAATTATTTGGAGACATCTAAGCTAATATTGTTGGAATTATGCCCGTGGCCCAATCGTTATGTAACAGATTGAACACCATTGTTTTGTGATTATTAACTTTGTTTAATTACATGGAAAATGATTATATTATCATATTATGTTTATTGCTTTTATCCTAATGTGCTAAGTCCTTAATTAAATTTATACATTTGCCATCATAATAGAGATTATGATAATAAGAGTCAAGTCTAATAGGGTTTAACCTAAAAGTGTTCTAGATCGCAGGATAATCAAATAAGGATTTTAATGATCTGATTAGATCAATACGTATGTAATATTATCTATTGGATAGATATTAGTAAATCTCATTTAATAAGTTACATAGATAGATGATGCATATGAAGATATGATTATTGAACTGACCAAACTGAGAATTCCCAACGGTTAATACTACCTATGAACTATCAAGTGGGATATTCTCATAAGGATTTAAATGTATATTTTCCCTTTAACCTGAGATTATTATAGTAATCAATAGGTCAATTATTATGTTTTGATATCAGACACCTAGTGTGTAAAAATGCTAGTTGAATAGTTATTGGATATAATTAAGTACCTATCTGATTAGTGGTGAATTAAGATGAGATCTATCGACTCTAGGTAATAAGTTTGAGCTCTATGTTGTCATTGATCTTAATGGTTATTTCAAGACCTTAGCCAGGGCGATTGAATGAGTGAGGAAAGGAGTTTCTTAAGTCATTCACCAATCATTAATGATCGACATGTAACATAGTTGGTTATCTAATATGGATGTAACATAGTTGGTTATCTAATATGGTTTGACAGATAAACCATACCTTAGGATAATTCAGAGTTGTAATGATGAAAGGTAATAATACATTATCCTTAACCAGGTGCTGTCTTTGTAAGGTTGTTACATTAATACATTATCCTTAACCAGGTGCTGTCTTTGTAAGGTTGTTACATCACACTATCCGGTCGTTAAGAAGTGTTGTTAGACGCCAACCTTGATTAGTAATTAATTGGATTAATTACGACCAGTTTATTGATGAACCTATGTGGTCACACATTTACAAGTGTAATATTTCCTGTTTATGATTATTTAATTTAGTGTGAGATAATTTATTAAATAATCTATATGGCATATCATTATATTTTTTGCTAGCATAGAAAATATAATTAATATTGGAAACTCTCTTATGCGAAATAAATAGATAAAATAAAATAGTTTTATTTTATTTCCTTTTATAAATAATAATAATAATAATTAAAAATAAATAATCAAAATAGCAAAGAAGGCGTTGGATGGTGACCTTGCCTTGATTTGGTTTTTGGTTTTAACGTTTTAAGACAAAAATGAAGAAAGAGTAGTTTAGTGACTCTCTCATTTTTATGACGTCAAAAACTTACAAGGGAGTAACTTATATGCCTTTTCACTTTGTACATTGATATAATAGATAGAAGAGAAAGAGAAATATAAAAATGAGAAATATAAACATACTCTTTTACTTGGTTACGTTGAAATTATGAAGAGAAGAGAATAAGCATATTTACTCTTCCACTTTGTTACGTTGAAATAACGAAGAGAAGAGACAAAGGAAGAAAAGAGTTTTAAACTTCTTTTGTGTTCTCTGCGTTAATCAACATAGAACATAAATTAATGTCTACTCTATTTTGAGTCTAATCATATTAATTCTCATTCAATAGCCATCAATTCAATTAATGACATTTGTAAACTATTTACAAAACTTCATTCCATCTTGGCCAAGAATTTCCTAAATTAATATTAATCGAGAACAACATAACTTTCTTCCTAATTACTTTAGGATGATGAATCATACCTTGATCACTTAACTACCTCCATAGAATTTATGCTACATCCAATGACTACCGACTGAATAAACTATAATTAGAATAGGTTATAAGTAGTATAAAATATAGCAATTCTATACAAGATAACTTTAAAGACTTCAAATCAAAGGATCACTTATACCAACATCACAATGAGAATTTCCACAAACATACAAGAATGTTCCAAATGGATTTTTCATATCAGGCTAGTTCAATGAACTTGTTCTCTAACAAGCACCCCCACATTTGTTTAAGTATCTTTATACTTTAGCCTATGAGATTGAATACTTCCTTCATAAGGCAAAAAACAACATATTCTAGCCTTTTTCTATTCTATCAATGTCCAGTCTTAATAGAACAATGACTAGGAACAATTTAGGGATAATACATAAATTCAATATGAATCTCATAATTATAATCTCATTATAATTTCATTTGTAATGTATAATTATCAAATGGACTTTATCATATACATTTAAACATGTACAAGATAAAGAATGTTGTTAAATTATTTTGTCACTAAACTACAAGCAAATGATTGTCTATAGGAGTAATTCTCTAAATTTTGAATATAACATAGACGCAATAGTAACCTTCTTAAATATAATTAGGAACTTGTCTTATAGTTAAGGAAATTTTGAAAAAAATTGTTAAGATTTGGAATTATTGGAAAAAGTTCCTGTAGTTTAAACTTGTCCAAAAAAATCCATTGAAGTAAACTTCCATTAAAAATACTAACAGAAGTTCTAACGTGACAAAGTTAGTCCATATGGATCAATCAAAATTAGGTGATGTGGACTAACTTGACTTAAAGTTTTACCTGATTCATTTTATTTAATCAACCTGACCTAACCTTTAAAGTAACCCAACTCATTCACCTGATTATCTTTGCCTTGTAAACTAATGATTTTCCATTAAATCACATTCTCTTCTTGTTTAAACATAATTCCTAAAATTATCCATAGTTTATGAACAATTGAGAGATGGTGGAGAAGTAGGTGCTGGAGAAGTAGAAGGAGAAAAGGTAGATATAGGAGAAACATGTAGAGGATAAGTAGATGGAGGAGTAAGTAGGATATACATAATGCTAGAAAAATTATTAGATGTACTTGATGACATTTGTTGAGTGAGTTACATCTATTGTACATATAACTATATATGTGGATTATGGGCATTTGTCGACCTCCTAATATGGAAATTATATGCCAAAATGCTAAAGTTTAGGATTTTTTGTGTTGGTTTATGCCCTACAGCCAATCACTTTAGTTGTAATTTAGGAAACAAATTATTTAAAGGCATTCTTTATCTTATACATATGTAGACGTACATGATAAAGTTCATAACATAATTATACAATGCAAATGAAATTATAATAAGGTGAACGAAGTATGAGATCCCATATCAGTTGGAGAGGGGAGGAAGTATGCCTTATAAGTGTATGGATACCTCCCCCTCATAAGACACGTTTTCCCAAGGGGTGGGAAGAGTAAAATCGTGAGGGCTTGGCTGGGCCAAGGCTCAAAGTGGATAATATTTTTGAGCAGGGTGGTTCGGACTGTTACAATGGTATCAGAGCCAGTATCCGAACCATTGTGTCAGCAAGGACGTTGAGCCCTAAAGGGGGTGGATAGTGTGAGATCCCATATCGATTAGATAGGGGAACAAAGTATGCCTTATAAGGGTATGGATACCTCTCCCTCACAAGACGTGTTTTTCCAAGGGTGGGAAGAGCAAAACAGTGAGGGTTTGGCTGGACCAAGGCCCAAACCAGACAATATCTATGAACGGGGTGGTCTGAGCTATTACATAATTTCTCATATAGCATATGAGATTATCTTCTTTGCCTTTTTTTTGCTAGTTTATAACTTTCTCTATTAACTACTCTCTACCTTTATGGTGCTATCTGATAGAGCTTTGTAGGCACCCTTCTCAATCTCAACCTTTTCTTGTACATCTTCATTCCACTACTAAGATTCCATCTTATTACCCTTAGGTCCTTTAAAAATACCCAAGGTCTCTTTAGTTGTATTCCTTAAAAAAGTTGCTACTCTCTCCCACATTTGGTTAACATCTCCTTCTGATTTCCATTATTCTCTATATATCACTCTATCCCTAAGTTATTCTTTCATATTCCACCATCTAACTCTGTACACCTACTAAGACTTCTATTCTTCCTCCAACACTTAATTATAAGATTCAAAACTAACAATCTATATTGAGTTGACAAGTAAGCATTAGGTATCACCTTGCAATCTTTGTAATTAGGTCGATAACTCCACCTTATGAGAAAGTAGTCAATTTAAGTTTCGCGGTTCTGTTCTTAAAAGTTACTAGTGCTCTTCATTTTTCTTAAAAAAGAGTTGTCTATCATGAACTCAAACACAACCGAGAGATCTAACAAAGCAGTCCCGTTATCATTCCTATAACCATACCTGAAACCCTCATGAGTCTATAAATATCTATCCGATATTGCTGTTATATGACCATTAAAGTCTCCTCTTAGAACAACTCTCTCATAGGGGGATCTACTGAATCACAACTTCTAACCCTTCCTAAAATTGGTGCTTAAGTTGTTCATCTAACCCTACTTGAGGTGCATAAGCACAAATCACATTAAAACAACACCTTTTACTATAATCTTTAAGGATATAATCCTATCATTAGTCCTTTTCTCCCACAACTTGATGTATAAGTTCCTTGGTAACTAAGATAACTACCCCTTTATCATTTTGACCTTCTTGAATACCAAAGTTTGAACTTATTAATCTCTTTCGCTTTAGTCTCCATTCACTTTGTCTCTTATATGCATGCTATATGAATCTTATATTTTGTCTAAGATCTTCACTAATTATAAATAATTCTCTATAAGGTTCCCAATGTTCTAAGAACTTATCTATAAATTATCAACATCTTCTCTTCTCCTAGACCCAAAACTCACTGAAGGACTAGCCTTTGCTTTATCATCAAAAGTTAGAGCCACCAATCCTACCCTAATGCCTAACATAAGCTGTAGAAGACAAGACCAATAAGTCCTTAAATGAATCTAACATTACTTTAGAAAGGGAACAAGAATCCTAGAATGGGCACTACAATAAACAGTTGTCAAAATTATCAGAACACATGAACGCAAGCAAATCAAAATTAGATGGTCCAAAATATGAACCACTAATAGTAACTAGGTTTATGTTAAAACATAGTATTTGACAGTTAAAAAACAACAAACTAAATATTACAAACTAAACAAATAAATTACTTAAAACTTTTTATGGAATGATGAATGCTGAAAACCTATCTCAACACCTATAGAGCAACAAATCAACCACAAGCAAACACAAATCTGGAAGCAATCATAAGTACGTCCATTAGAGAAGAAAAATATTATAAGAAACCAATTAACTAGAGAAGGGAAATAACAAAACTGATCCAATTTGTTTAAGATGCCATACATCAGCTTTGTATATTCTCGTTGTAGTTAGCACCGTTCACAAGAAATTCTTTCTTTATGGGGCTCACTCTATATCTACAAAAAAAGAAAGCAAAGCATAAATTTTTCCAAAAGCCAAACACGAAATGTTTAGAAGAGGTCTAAAAGTTGACCAAACTTGATCAAATCTAAGCTATTGATATAATTGAAATCCTAAAATTGAGACCTAGAAAAAGATTTTCCTTTTCCAATAATGTCCGACAAATCTAGAAGTTACATTTGCAAGAATGAAGAAGCCAAAAGTAACAATAATAATAAGAATATATAAACCCATTTCAACATCTAATAATCTGACACCAAACAACAACAAATTTAGTAAAGAAATTAGAGCATTTCTTAAAAGAACCAGCTTCAATTAAGTCATCCTTTGGGAGATGGGAAACGAAGAGAAAAAAGAGAAAATCAGCTAAATAAATCAATAATTAAAAAGTAAATAATGAGTGAGAAAGATAATAACTTTGAACGTGATTTTTGGAGAAGATGTTCCATTTAGATAACCGGAAAATAACATAAAAGATGAATCCCCAAAATTTGATATTTTATTATCATCATCATTAACACTCAGTTGAATCATGTACAAACATGGGTCTATGGAGGTCTGATAGTACGTTGCCTTACCCCTACCTAGTAGAGAGGTTGTTTCTGATAGACCCATATGCAGAGTGACATGAAGATATTACCAAAAAAATGTCAAATAAATATAAAAGATGTAATAAAATAACTAAATACATTAAAAAATAAACTAATAAATACTTAGAATAAAGTAAAAATAAATAATTAAGATAAAATAATAACTTCAGAAAAATAAATAAATAAATAAAATAGAAAAGTAGCAGCATAATAATAGCTTATAACAAAGATGTCCATCTGGTCAACAAGATGCACTCATCAAAAGATTCACTTACAAAACAAACTTTACAAAAGTCATAATAAAGATGCATTCAAGAGTTAAAAGCAATAGTCATAATGTATGTAGCAAGAAAGATGAAATAACTAAACAAGGATAAATATACCGTTACCATAGCCTTTACAAACACAGAACCCAATATTGGTAGTGGAACTAGAATCAAAGATGAGCACACTCTTAGAACTTAGAAAACTCCACTTCACCACCTACAAAAAAATATATGAAGGAAAACAATAGTCTAAAATACTAGGTGTTGTCAACTTCCTATGTCAAAGAATCCCCAACTACAACTTCATAGAGCTTAAAGTCTTAGCCAATGTAGACGGTTTAAGACAGGGAGCTCAGAAAAGTTCCAGAGAAGAAAATCCAGATAGGAGTACACGAGATCCAATAGAGAGATTTTTGAAACTGAGAGAAATGACGATGGGAGGGTAAACCCTTACCCTTTCGCAATGGTTAGTTTCCAAAACAACCTAGAAAGAGAGCACAAGAAAACTCTACTAGTTCACTGAAAAAATATCAAGAAGAGAGCAAAAAGAGGAAACAAAGGAATAAAAATATTAACGAACAAAAATACACAAAACACGATCTCATTTAAGCAAAATCAAGATCTCTTAATATAACTATGTTAAATTCCAAAAACCACCCACTTAATCAATGACGGAGATAATAGCAAAATAGTCAAACAGTAAATAGACAATAGTTTATTAAAGATGAAACTATTTAGATCCTTGCCTCATCTTTCTGCACTTTCTTTTCAACCTCCTCATATGCTTCTTCTTCCACTTGGCTCTCATGATGAAAGTTTGGTAAAATTTTTCCTCCTTGGATTGATTGGAAACCTTAGTCACTCTTTCTAACTAAAATTGATATTTTTCCATGATTTAAGAGAAAATTACAGGAAAAAATTCCACATAAACCAAAGAGACATCAAAGTGAATTTGTCTAAAAAATGTAATGAAAATCGGGGAGAAGAATAAATAAAGACTAGGAAAAGATAAGTTTAACATCGAGAACCTCTAGTAAAATCATAAAGCTCTTCTCTAAAACTCACAATGTTCAAATTTACATATGAGTTTTAAACAAAACATCAAAGTTAGCGAGTAACCAAGATTGGCAACTTTAAAATTAAGGGTCAACATAATAGCAAACATACATAATGGGCAAAGAAGATCAACTCCCAAAACAAATTGATAAACCTATAAAAAAGGGTCTCATCAAAATTCAACAAAAACCCCCAAAAACTTAACGTGAAAAGAACTAACACCACTAAGCAAGAAATTCTTTGACAAATGAAGATAGATTAAGAAAAGGTCACTGGAAAACAAAACTAAGAAAGAAAACCAAAGCAGGAAAACCTTGTATGATAATAAATTTAGAATCCAAGCAAAGTTAGCAGGAGACGGGATGAAGAAAACTAAAGGATCCATTGACATCATTGTCATGATTAATTTAATTCAAAAGAAAGGCTATAAGATTGTGGAGATATTTTTTGATAGTTTTATATATCCATTATTGATAGATAATAAAGGATGATTAGAAGATGATTCACAAGTTGATTATGAGGTTTTAAAGAGTGATCAACCTACTTCTAGGAAGGGTAAACAACCTAACACAAATAAAGGTGAGGCTAGTGAATTTGATGATCCAACATATAAGGGTGAGGATGGAGAAGTTAGTGAGTTTGATCATTCTAGTTTAGTTGATTTTGATGATATATGAAGTAGATGGTGATGAGATTATACATAAGGTTATTTATGATGGTGTAAAAGAAGTTGCAACATATAATAGACTACTTATAGAAACAGATTCAGTATATAAAGATTTCGATGAGCTAAGAGTGTAGATGTCAGTTTAGATGAAGAAGGGAGAAGAAGGCCTAAGTTACTAGAATTTAATTTACATAATGATATATTGAGGCCAATTAATTTGAAAGTTTGGTATATTATTTAATTTGGTGAATGCGTTTAGAGAAGCCCTAGTGTAATATGTTGTTGAGAAGGGTTTTGATTATGTATATGTCAAGAACGAGAAATATAAAGTGACTGTTGTATGTGAGAAGGGTTGTGGGTAGAGAATATATACTTATCCATCATAATATGAGACTGCATTTCAAATAAAAATATTTCATTCGATTAATAAATGTGGTAGAGAATATTAGAACAAAAAATGTAAGGTGCTTTAAATTGCAAAGGAATACTTCTTATATTTAGAGATTGTCCTAGGTGGGATGTTATAAGGCCTAAGTGTGCACTTTTAATGGACTTCAATATTACATATAAGAAGGCATATAGGGAGAAGAACTTTGCATTAGAGTTATTGGAAAGTTAAGAGGGAAAGCAATTTGAGGACATAAGTATCCATATTATACTTTTGATTATATATACATATGTTTAGATGTTTGTAGAAAGAGTTTCTTAGCTGGTTGTAGGCCTGTGATATGAATCAATGGTTGCTACTTAATACGTAAACATAGAGGATAATTGTTATTTGGCTTGTATAGAAATAATAACGTGTTTTCAATCGTTTTATCAGTGATTAAAATTGAGAATCAATTATCTCAGATATAGTTTCTTGAATGTTTACAAGAAGGCATCGAACATTATCAGGATAGCAATTGAGTTATCAGGATAGCAATTAATTTTTCATTTCTGATTGAGAAAAGGTAAATTTATGTTATTAGGTTTTCTTTTTATCTTCTAAACATTCATTTATAGTTATAAACATTTACTAAGTGCATTAACATACCTTGTAGATTAATTATAATAGGGATTGGAACATATCTCTAATGTTGATATAGATGTTGTTAAATATAGACATTGTATTAGACATATCTATGCCAACCTTTAAGCCAAATTTAAGAAGATGAAAGTTATAATGAATATAGTTTGAAGTGCGAAATATACCTTCAATAAATTCAAAAGGTATATGATTATTTAATTTAAATGCACTTAAACTTCAATGTATATGATTACTTAGGGCATGATGGACATTCTCCTTTTTACCTTGAACATATATATGAAGTAATTAGAAGGTGTTGCAAAATCGTCCATGACTGGACAAGATACCAACAAATAGGTGGTCTAGGCACACTCATAGTGTTGAGTTGAAATGTGAATAGTTGAACAATCCTTATGAAAGCATTAATGCTTACATCAAGAACATT
This sequence comes from Erythroxylum minutifolium, assembly GCA_027123815.1. Classification (NCBI taxonomy): domain Eukaryota; kingdom Viridiplantae; phylum Streptophyta; class Magnoliopsida; order Malpighiales; family Erythroxylaceae; genus Erythroxylum; species Erythroxylum minutifolium. Next base: position 3,159 of record JAOTJB010319349.1, on the reverse strand, counting down.
AGGGATAAACCAATTCTCACAATGCTTAAGATGATTAAAAGAGAAATGATGAAGAGATTTGATAAGAAAAACGAGCAGATGAAGAAACATAATTGATCCACTTTTCTTATTATTTAAAAGCCTTTAAGAAGCTTAAACAACTTTTCAATAACTGGATGCCATACTTTAATGGTGGGAGAGTGTTTGAAGTGGCGCATATGAATTTTGATTAATATGTTCTTGATTTAAGCAACAGGACTTACATATATAGGAGATGGGATTTAATTGGAATTTCTTGTCAACATGTTTATGTTGAAATCAGACATGGTGGTGGCAAACTAGAAGATTATATGGAATTAATGTATAGCAAAGAAAAACTTAAAGCAACTTACATATGTCAAAATTTTCCAATTCCTAGTAAAGATTTATTGCCAACACTGATCAAGATTCATGGTTCTGAAATCCTTCCACCACAATACATGAGAAAGGCCGAAATACTAAAAAAAGCAAGAAACAAGGAGGTAGGAGAGGAACATAACCTATATAAAGCTACTCAGAAAGAACTTCAAACGTTAACCAAAAGTTTAAACAATAAGCTCACAATTTAATAACATGTTCCAAGAGAATATATGACAGTCAAACTAGCTACTAAATGACACAAGATCCAGCATAAAAGAAAATGAAAAGAAGATCAAACTAACTTTTTTTTATATAATGCACATTGAGATGCGTTATTCATGTATATGGAGCTCACTTGGTTAGCAATTTTTATGTATAATTTTTACTCTTGCTAGCTATTTTTATATATTGAGCTTATTTAGATGCTGAATTTTGGTTTATATGTACACCTTAAATTATTTTTCAAATATAGATGTTGTGATTAAATTTTTGTTGTTTGACATCTTCTTATATAAATGTATTGGTGGGAAATTACAACCTTTTATGGTTTATTTTTAACATAGAACGATAATTATCATTACAGGTTCTTAGGCTCACTTTAGAAATTGAAAATTTTTATAATTGATTATGTTCTCTTTATAAGTATAGTACTTCTCCAACTTGTTAATGATCTGTCCATGATTTGAAATATTAATTTATATATACTTATGGTTGTTTGTCCATACTTGGTGATAGAGATATCGTTTCATATTATTTTGTTTTAGATTTGTGTTGTAAGTTAGTGATTAAAGTATCAATTGTTTGGTATAATGTTTATTATGCCATTATATGAACATACGTAATCGATCCTCATCTAAAAGGAGGATAAGAATAGTTTCCTTTTGTAACTAACAAAGCATATAATTATATCAATTGAAAGTAGGAAAAAAAGAACTTTGTAGCCCTTTCCAAATAAGATAATACTAATACACCATTTAATATTAATTTATATATTAATATTGTAAATGTATTTCTTATAATAAGTACATTGCTCCACAACACCCAAAAATTATAATAAAGATGATCCAACTATAAATCAATAGCCTCCTTCACAATAATTTGTCTCATTGATTCTTTAATTTATCATTGATCTCCTGAAGCTTATTGACTACATCTATACTTCTTATTGTAAATTTTTCATCATGCCACACAAAGTAATCTCATTTTTATTTGTTCTACAAATAACATGTATAGGACAAATTTAGTAATCCATCAATACAAAATCCAATTTAAAAAATTAAATCAATATTTAAATTTACCCTAAGTTGAGCATATCCATAGAATTGCCTTCTTAGGTTAAACTTAATCTAAAAAGTCCTTATAGGTGTTACCAATCCACAATCACAACAATATAAGGGATTTTCAATCTTGTTAGTCGTACCACTAGATGAATTTGTCATTTTCATTTCTTCAACTCAAAAAATAAGTGAATACAACAACTAAAAATGAAACTTGCAATTAAGCAATGAGACCTTATAACAAATCATCCTGTAACAAAAGTGGATTTTTCAATCAAAATTAAAAGATGATATTCTATACTATTACAAATATTTTTAATGGTTGGTCCTATATATTGTAAGTACCTTCACATTAGCCTTTTCATCAAAATCAGATCCACCTTATCCCACCTACCCACTCATGTGTTTCATTAACTACTATATAGTTTCATTACTTTGAGTGTGATCAATATCAGACTCACCCACCGCACCCACACAACAAAGATATATGTTTCTTTTAGACCATCACCATACAGTTTCACTACTTTGAATGTGATTAAATAATGATGTTTATGCTCTTATCTATAAGAAAAAAGAAAGTATAAATTACTAGGTAGTGATTAAACCTATTCATTACCTTAATCATAGGAAATTTGTCAAGATTTAGTTCAATTATAGTTAACTAAAAGCTAGTTTATAACTCATGAACATGTAAAAATTTTAAGCCACAACGCTTAAAGAATGAACTAATGAAGAAATAAAATCCATCTTTTTACAAACTTCAAATTTGTGTCCAACAAAAGGTTAAAGAGGAAATCTTGGTCACCCTCGTAACTGAATATGTTCCAAAGTTTAGGTTAGTTGTACAAATTTTGTGGTCTAATATAACTAATTATGCTCACTTCATCATTATTATAAAATATTTAAGAAAACATAGTGAAACATAAAGTTTTCTATGGTCATAATTTCATAATTGACAGTTCTAAAGTCTTTGTTCATTGTAGAAGACAAATAGAGAATTAGATGACTTACCATTAAGTTTCCAATACTTTTAATAGTAGGATAAATTAAACAAAACTTTTATCCCTCTAAGTTCAATCACTCTAATTGTTTTTCAAGCAAGAGCCTGCTTTCCAAACTTTACATTAGTAGCTCTATTTTTCTATTTTTTGGGTTAATATATAATAATACTTTTAGAAAAAATGAAAAATTCATTTAGATTGCTTGAACCAACAACTTACAAATCCGTCTCAAATCAAATTTATAAGACCCATATAAGAACTTTAGGTGAATGAGCCTATGATTAACTAAAACGAATCAAACTACTTATTTAATCCAACAAGAAGTGCAAAATTACAAAATCTTAAATCCAAGAAACTAGCTTATACAAATGATTATGCCAAATGGAGGCCAATGCCTCAAAAAATTTATGGATTAAAGGCAATTTGTATATCTAGCAATTTGCCTAGCATGGATATCAAACTCCTAATGAAAAATCAAAACAGTAGAATAAAATGAAAATTAG
>JAOTJB010319323.1:0-14660 GCA_027123815.1 Erythroxylum minutifolium | reverse complement strand
TTCAAAGGCAGTTGAAGTTACTCCATATGAGATATGGACTAACAAAAGGCCCTATCTTTCTCATATGAAAGTTTGGGATTTTCTGGTTTATGTGAAGTGGATTCAATCAGACAAGCTTGAAGCGAAATATAATAAATGTCTATTTATAGGATATCCTACGGAAATAATTGGATATCAATTCTATAATGCTTTAGAGCAAAAGGTGTTTGTCTCAAAGCATGCTATTTTTTTAGAGAAAGAGTTTCTTCTAAGAGAAGACTGTGGGAGAACAATTGAACTTGATGAAGTTCAATTACCTGAACCCAAATATTGTTGTTCACAGAGATGATACAATATGTTGAACCTTCTAACACACAAAATATTCGTAGGTCAAGTAGGATACGCAATGTTCTAGAGACATATGGATTTCTCGTAAGCGAATACAATGACGTATTGCTCATAGAGGATGATGAGCCTACAACCTATGAAGAAGCTTTGAAGAGTTTAGAACTTGAAAAATGGCTTCAAGCCATGAAATCTGAAATGGATTCCATGTTTGAAAACCAAGTATGGACTTTGGTTGACCCACTTGAAGGGTTAAAACCCATAAGGTGCAAGTGGATTTTCAAGAAGAAAATTGACATGGAAAATAATGTAATTACCTATAAAACGAGGCTAGTTGCTAAAGGTTATCGTCAAAGATAAGGAGTTGACTATGACGAGAAATTTAGCCCTGTAGCTATGCTTAAATCCATTAGAATAATCTTAGCTATTGCTGCTCATCGTGATTATGAAATATGACAGATGGATGTGAAGACAACTTTCCTAAATGAAAACCTAGTTGAGGATGTATATATGATACAACTTGAGGGCTTCGTATCTAGAGATGGCAGAATGGTATGTAAGCTTTAGAAATCCATTTATGGATTGAAGCAAGCATCCAAGAGTTGGAACATTTAATTTGATGAGACAATCAAAGAGTTTGGTTTCTCACAAAATCTTGATGAACCTTGTGTGTACAAGAAGGTTAGTGGAAGTGCTATCATATTCCTTGTGTTACATGTGAATGAAATATTACTAATAGGAAATGATGTCTCAAGTTTGCAATCAGTCAAAGTTTGGTTGTCCCAGATTTTTCCATAAAAGACCTTGGAGAAAAAACTTATATATTGGGTATAAAGATCTATAGAGATAGATCAAGGAAGTTGCTAGGTCTTTCACAGTCAACATATATATAGACAAAGTGCTAAATAGGTTTAGCAAGGAGTAGTCTAATAGAGAGTTTCTTCCTATGACTTAGCGGATAAAACTCTTGAAATCTATATGTCCTAAGACAGAAGATGAGAGGACTCGTATGAGTATGATCTCGTATGCTTCAGTCATAGGATCAATCATATATCATATGCTCTAAGTGTTATGAGCAAATATCAATTAGATCCTGGTGAGGGTCACTGGGTGGCTGTCAAGAGTATCCTAAAGTACTTGAAAAGGACTAAGGATGTATTCTTGATATATAGAAATGGAGATCTTTTAGTGAGCAGGCATATAGATGCTAGTTTTCAATTTGACCAGGATGACTCTAAATCCTAGTCAGGTTATATTTTCACTCTGAATGGTAGAGTAGTCAGTTGGAAGAGTTTCAAATAAGAGACGACTGCAGATTCGACGGCTGAGTCAGATTATATTACCACAGCAGAAACAAAAAAAGAAGCTGTTTGGATTAAGAAGTTTGTCATGGAACTTAAAGTGGTTCCTAGCATAGTAGACCCGATATTGATATACTACGACAATAATGTAGCTATTGAACAAGCTAAGGAACCAAGGTCTCATCAGAGGTCTAAGCACGTACTTAGGAGGTATCACCTGATCAGGGAGATAATTGATAGAGGTGATGTGAAGATAAAGAGAGTGCCCACAGATCATAACATCGTTAATCCTTTGACTAAGCCATTTCCTCAAGCAAAATTTGATTTTTGTTACTCGTCTATGGTATTAGGTGCAAGTGGGAGTTTGTTAGAGTAGTGGTCTAAAGGCAATCACCATTAGCATTTTTGTACAAAATTTATTTTGATTAATAAAGCGAAAGGCATTTTTCATTAGTTTGATATTTGTTTTTCTATGAATTAATATTGATCTTAAATCTAATTAATGAAGTCCACGATACAAAACGTAGTATGAAGGAAATCAAGATGAGATCATGATAATGAGATTCCTATCATGTACAATAATTTTAGTATCTAAATTATTCCTAGTCATAGGAATATTAAGACAGGACATTATTAATCCAAATAGACTAGCACATGTTATACTCCTTGATTTGATCAAACAGTGGATCTCACAAACTATAACATGAGTTGTTTAGAGTTAACATGTGGATGCTTACTAAGAGTAGTAAGTATATCGGATGACCTGCTATGAGATTATCATATGGATGATCTATCGAATGTCAGTAATTAATCTCATCATGGTAATGATGCAAATATCCTTTGACTTGATGAATTCAAGAATATCTTAGATACGAATTCTATACTTTGACATCATTCTTTGTTGCCTCGAGACGAGGTCGCTCGTAGGGTGGTGATTGGGTATAACTATTTGTATTCAAAGGTAATTAGGAAACTAATGAAGGATTCACTACTCCTGATAGAAGGAGATGATACCCACGGCCTCTTGTTGGGATCATTACTTAGGAGTCTCTGGCCAGAGCAATTATGTGTCTTGAAGAGAGCCTTCAATGATACATTGAGTAATGAGATCCCAGGACAAGAACTAACATCACTTGGACTAAATGTGATGTAGTCAGTCTAGTGAGAGTTGACATATAGCCCATATTCGAACTAAGTGGGGTATAATATGGTGAAAGGATGAATTGTACGACAATTATCTACAAAAAGGTTCATTAGTTAGATAATTAATTATCAAAGAGTTCGTGTGTTAATCCACTTATATTATGGTAAATTGGCATCATGAAACCCTTCATGATTTGATTAAATTAAATGTTATTTCAAGTGTCTAAAATAATCGGAAACCTAAGGGTCACGCGTATAAAAGATCTAATGGAAAACAAAATGTGTATGGTCATTTTAAGTAGGTCATGATTGTGGCCGAAGGCGATACAAGCCATGATCATCGCCAACAAGGCCATGATCATGACAGAGGCCATGAAATGGTACATAAATGAGTTCTTCACTTATGTACATGAGCTTCTTCTACTTCTTACACATTCAAGTGAGAGAGAAAGGGCTCTAAAAGAGTTCTAGAGAGAGAGAAGAGTTCTTGAGTTATTTTTATGTAAGTTATGCAGTTGTTGTATAAATCAACATGCATGTAAGATAACATTGGTCTATCTCCCATTTGAACACATACCTGAATTCATCAAGTTTTGTGTTCTAACACCCTTACACATTGTTTCATCTTCTATCTTAACATGTTCTTGGGAGATCAAGAAAGGGTTTGTTGTTTGTAATAACCTAAACAAGGAGAAGAAACAAGAAAGGAGGAGAAATAAAGGTAAAAATATTTTTATATTACATATTCTTTACATATCCTTGCATTCATGTATGATCTTGTGGTTTTCGAGTTGTTATGGGGTTGGAATCTTGATTATGACACATCCTCTGCATTTGCATGCATGTGATGCATGCAACCATGGCTAACCCAATAAAATATAAAAACAATCAAATGTGAAAAGGTCTTACATATGGATATTAAATTTTAAATAAAATATGCTTTTAAAGTTTACATATTTGTATATTTTTTATTCATTGTCCTAGGCTTATAGAATGTTAGGAATGACCTTGATGCAGAATGATATATATTTAAATGTTGATCTATTTTATCTTCTATACTTAGTGATTAATACCTTATAAATGCTTAGGATGCTCACTTTGATTTATATTTGATTTTAGGTACATTTTGGAAGTGAAGGAATCAAAGTGACCCGAAAGCATGTTCATTGAATCCATCTTTTCAATTTCCATACCCTTTGTTTTTATGAAGCAAGAATGAGAAATATTGGAGCAAGTAAATAAAAGAAAATTAAGAATGAGAAGTAATGAAGCAGGACATGTTTGCATGGATTTAGCATGACAACATAACACCTGTCATTTATCTCATGAAAAGCTTAGCTACCATATGGTGTTGTACGTAACTTTTGAATGAAGAAAGGAGCTAAAACATGTGAGTGAATGGTGTCTGATGTGTGGTTGAAAGAAGAGAAAAATGTGAGCTCAAAACATGTGAGGCTAAATTAAAAAAGAATGATACAACAGCTGCAATATGAGACAAGAGACATTAGCCACCTATCCATTTGCCATATTTTAACCTAGTTTAATAAGAAACAAAAGGGAGGTTCAGCTAAAGCGAAGAGGAGGTGTTGACAGGTAGCAGCTGTCTAAAAAAACTCAACATAACTAGCTAATAACGTGAGTAGGGCTAGTGTGTGGGGAGTGAGCTACTGAGAGCTGCAGGGAGGTGAGTGACGACAATAAGCAAAGAAGAATAAAACAATGGCGTGAAAGAAAGGAGCAACCAAGAGCTTGCGGTAGAGAGGAACACAATAATTAAGTGAATAGTGAAGTGGTCCACTAATATTAATTCGTCAAATCAGCTATAGTAGCATGAGGCTAGAAATAAAAAAGAATCGTGAGATAGGGATTGCGGCAGAAACAAAAGAGAGTGAAGGTGGCCAACATATTAATTTGTTACATCAGGAATAGTGGGAGAGAGTGGTGTGAAATAGAACATAAGAGACACTTGCGACAGGGACCAAGGGGGAGTCATCTTCAGCTATCCTATTATCATCAATTCTCTCTTCAATTTTTTAAAAATAAATGGAGGCTAGAAAGACTGATTGTTAGAGCTTGAAGATGTAGATAGAAGGCTCAATCACCTGACACCAATTCGGAGGTGGAATTGAGTCTAAGGAGCACATTAAGCGTATAGTGTTGTGTATCGTTGTCTACTCTCTTTTTAGATTGTTACGTTACTTTGGATGAATTGATTGGGTATTTGGATAATGATGGTTTTAATGCTCTATTGAATCATTTTTACGACTACCCTTAGCTAGATCTTGATTGTGAAACGTATTACTCATGTGGAAGATCGTTTATAGCAACTAACGATACTGAATCGTTAGAAATAATGTAGTTTAAGCTAAATAGTCCGTACTTGCATGATTATTACTTAAATTGATTTGTTTTTCTTAATTGCAATGTTGTTCGGATAAACTTAGAGAGCTCTAGGTTTCTCGATAGTTAGGGTTAATTAACGAGCGCTTTATAATTAACTAAAACTTAAGGAAAAATTGGAGTTAGTATAACTTGTTATTAATTCATGATCAATAATCTAAAATGAGCAATAAAGATGATAACTCAACGAAATTTGTGAAATTGTGCTTAGGCTAAGATGAACCAATGAATCAATATTCAATTTATTTATCGGCTTTATCATTTTTCTATAGTTTAATTTGATTTATTTTCATATATTCAATTTTATTTTGTTTTTCATTTGTTTCAAATTGAAAACCCCCTATTTGCTTAAACAGATAATTTAGGAAAGTATTTGATATTAATTATTGTGGGATCGACCTAGACTTATCACTATATATAGTTAGTTTAATTATTTTGGTAGTGTTACGACACGCAACCACAGACAGAAGGTTTGTTTACCTTAATAAACTTTAATTAACAAAATCTACCTTGCAAACAATAATGCAAGTTTTCTTAAAAATTATGGTTGGAGTTCATATACATATATTTTTTTGCTAATGACTACTCTTAATAAATGAAAAATTATAATACTGAAAATTTTATAATTATGATGACCATCAATTCATTAAGAGTAGTACATAAGTATATAACAGCATCAAGAAATTGTAACTATCTAATAAGTAATTACATAACACTCGAGACAACATAACAATCCTCTCTCGTTTATAAAACCATCTATAATACCTACAAATTTTAATATCTACGTCCATTTGGCTTGTTCCAACGCCATATTTCTGTTAGCTCAAGGATTATGATTAACGATTTTGATGATAACTATATAATATTTCAAAATTCAAATTGTATTTATTTCCTCGTATAATTAATGATCTTATTCTTAAAAGGAAATAAAATCATAAGAAATAAGCTTTCTCTCTTGCAGGAACCTTCATTATAAACTTACCTTATTAGAAATGGTTTATCTGAAAGGATCTTACTAATTATGAAGGACATGTATTAGCCATATGATTACTGGAATATTTTTTTAGCAAAAATGACATAGAAGTTATTCAGATCTAGATGACCAAGGACGCAAGATGAAGTAACCACTAGTTGAAGAAATTGACTATTTAAGGAAGAGTTAATGCAACTGTGAATAAGAACGAAATAATATAGAAGCTTCTGAAGCTATATTATCAAAAGCATATATATTCTTGAAAGTGATATCTTTGTAAAAAACAATTCTCTTGTGCATTAGAAAGTGAAATTCTATTGAGAGAGATTATTGAAGCTTATATTGAGCAAACTTCATTTTCATTTGACAGCTTGTAAAAGCTAGTGAAATACTACTAGTGTGGAAGGTTGAAGAACCTTGAAAAATATTAATTTGTGACTTTAGAGAGGCTCATTAAATTACTACTTAATTTTATAGTGAAACACTCAAGTTGAATACTTGGGCACTAGACATCTGGGTTCTAAGACAAACTAGTATAAATTGATTGTGTCCTTCTTCTCTCTCTCCTTATCTTTTATTTTTTTGCATTATATTGTGTGTGTTTATTTCAGCAAGAGGCTCCTTTGCTTTTATAATAGGTTCCTTCCGTTTTCGACTTGCTGACGGTGCCTTTCATTTTAACAGGTTCCTTTTTTATTGTTTCAACAAGACTTATACTTTAGTAGGCTCCTTTCGTTTAACAAACTACTATTATCTGACAGGCTTCTATTGTTTTAATCTTTAACTGACCCATGTCTTTATATGAATTGAAAGTAACTTGCGAATTTTTTTAAGTCATACACAATTCCCCTCCCCCCACCCCAATTGCGTGTGTTTACTTTATTAATTTCTAATGAATTCCAGCGACTAAAATTTTTAAAGGTAATAAATTCGACACACCGTAATCTTTTGCAATTGCTAACTTATTATATGTGAAGTTCCATTAAGATAACTCGAGTACACTAGTACAATAGTATTGCCTAAGATCTTGTCATTAAATTTAGGATTAATTATAAAAAATCTCAAATTTTATTCAATTTTATAATACTAGTTCAAATTTTAAAAAGTTACATTAAAATGTTCAAAGTTTTAATTTATTGTGAGCTCGACATTAAATTCTCTGTTAATGTTACTAATAGTGGTATGCTATATAAAATTAATGATTTTATTACATAGCTATCAACATTCAATTTTTTAATTATTTTATAATTTTAAAAATTCCTAACAACTTTTTGTTCATTTATTCTCCTTCTCCTTTATGTCAACACTCCTTCGAGCCCAAGTTTGACCACCCTATCTCCATTATGATGGAATAAAGCTATAAGATCTACTATACCTAGCTATAAATCTTCCTTGCTTAGCACTAATTGTGAATTTAGAGGCAAAATCACATTTTCTTGTTTATTGCAAACTCATCAAACCCATAAGTTACAAGTTCTACTACAAACCTATAGTAGTAGGTATATTATGGTATTATTTTTTTGTTTTGCTTTGTTTGCCATTAATTAGATTGTTTAATATCTAAGCAGAAGCACTAATGTGAAAGAGTACAGTTATAGCATGTAAATACACCCTCTTGTATCCATCAGAAAATGTTAAAACCAAATGAGGATCTACATTTTTTAATGACTTCACATAATGATTTCATCTAATGAAAGAACTCAAGATGTTAGTAATGTAAAAAGTGGTGAAGTTCAAAATTCATGGAAATTCAATGCCTGTATTCATAAGATAAAATATTGAATCAATTATAACATATTATTTATTTTAGGGACTTTAAGACAAACACATTATTTGCTTTAGAAATTGTATCTCGAGTTAGTTCTTATAGGTCTCATAGGTTTTCTAGAGTCGATTTCCACCTTTATCACGTAATTAGATACTTTGTCCTATATGCAAGCGTTTCTATCCCTAAGATGTTAAATAACACACTATTGTTATTGATTTAAACTATTTTGTTTGTAGGAAACTTTTCCAAGATTTCAATATAGACATTACCTTTGGATTTTTTTAAGAATTTTCTAATTATGATAACAGAAAAAGAGAAAAAAATTATTTTATTTTTTCATTTTCCCATCCTCTTGTTAATGTTCTTCTTTTGGTAAATTTAACGCTTGTTACTCTTACTTAGGTTGCAGAAGGATAAAGTGCTTTTGTGTATAGCTTTTCTTTTTGATATGATATAATTTGTGTTTGGTATAATAACCCTTTATTCACCTTACCAGAAAGAGTCTAATAAGGAAGGCCAAGACTATAACACAAGTTTAAGTTCTTAGAGGTAGATAGCAAATAGGAAGATTGTGAAAAGTAGAAACAAAAGATCCTTTCTAGGTTGTTCAATATCAAAGTGAAAGGGAATCCTTTTTGTGATGAATATTGAAAGCTTAAGAATGTCTTTAACAAAGTTTAATCAATCAAATTGCAAAAATAATGCTTCTAATTTATGAAAACAACATCAAACTTGGTATAATGATATATTAGGTACTCTTTACATGATAAATTATTATAAAAATCTTCCTTGTGCCTCAAGTTTCTCAGCTTTGCTAATAAACATCACACAGGCCAAATATTAATTATCTATTCAACATACTAAGCAATATCTCATGTTGTAATTAAATGTACATTTTTTCATAGAAAGTAAATGATTTACATATGGAAGGTAGTAAAGAGATATATGAAAATAATTAAGAAAAAAGAAAAAATAATATTAACAAAATTTATCCTTGTCATCTTTAGCTATTCATTTCCATACACCTTTGGAAGAGTTGGTTATCTTTGCAACCTTATGTTTAGGTTGGCATTTGATAACTCCTTCATGTTTAAATCAAAATTTTAAAATTAATTGAAGTTGCTATAATGCTAGTATACGGCTCCTATAAAAATGTATGGCAACGTATTATTACCTTGAGGATTGGGTAGTCACCTTGTAATTTAAATTGAATTTTTTTTAGTAAACCAAATAATGAGAGATTGAAATTGAAAAAATTCACAATTTAAAGGCTTACAAACACACTTCAAAATTTCACAAAAATAAGAACACAATTTTGGTTTAGAGAATCAAATTATGAAGGTTAGCTTCATTCTCTTCATGCTATGTAATCCCTCACACTGGTATTGTAATCATGCTTATTCTTAGGCATTCTAATGTATTAGCCTTCATCTCTCAATACTCTAACCAATTAAGCCCAAAATAATAATTAAATTTTGGTATGTGATGGTATGTGATCTCTCAACTTACACACTTTACTTAACTATTAAGTGGATATGAAGTAACCTATTAGACTGCCATCGAAACATCCAAGATCTCTCTCTAAATTTCATGTTAGCTTTATATGTGAAATGTTCCCCAGGGCTAACCATTCTCACAATACATCCAAATGGATTTCCTAACTCCATTTATCAATGTAAGCAAAGCATATGTATTCCACACATAAGCATTAAAGCAACCCATACATTAAACCAAAGTGAGTTCTTATTTAGTTTTGATAAGAACAAACCCCAAAATCTACTAAGAAATTCATTTCAGTCATCAATGAAATCCTCACAAAAAGTCCATATATCTTCTCCATACAATAAATAAAGAAAAACAAATGAGAGAAGGGAGAATAGAAGGCTTATGAGTTGAAGAACAAAGCTAGAACTTGGTGTGGCAGATTTGAGATCTCTTGAAGTCACTTGATTCTCCTTGAAAACCCACTAAAAAGTGTCTATCTTTCTCATTTTGGTGTGCTGGGTTTAAAATGGGGTTCTTATACCCCTTTGGGTAGTTAAACTTACTTAAGATGCAAGTGGAGCATGATGGAATTACTAGCAGGAAAGCTAGAAAATTCCAGCTTCTACCTGGGTCACGATTGTGATCAAAAGTCACGATCGTGACCTATTGTTTTCTAGCCTTATTTTATTCTTTTTTTCCTCCTTTGATACCTAAAACAAGTTCACATGCAATTAATTTTCCAATCAATATAAATAAGGTCCAAATCATGCCCAAACATTGACATACAACCATGAAAAATGTATGTACATCAAAACACTTGAAATGTATGTAAAGCCTAAACTTAAAAACCTTCATTTATAACCTACCATGCAATTTTTCATATACAATCATTTGATCATGTAAGTTATATGAAAATAACACAAAACCTAGGCTGAACATCCTGGTATGTATACTAAACGTACACATTATCACATAAAATGACCTAGACAATCCTATAACAAGTATCACTTATCAACTCTCCCACACTTACACTTTTGCTTGTCCTCAAGCAAAATCAACTACAAAACAACACAATGCATTCAAATACACACAAGCATGTGCACAAATAAGATAAAAATTAATGGTTCAATGGCCTTAACCTTATGAAATTAACTTGGCTATAATCAATAATTATTCATCAAATTCCAGTATATCAACCAATTCCATCATGTTTAAGAACCTTAAGTAAGCATAAATATCAATCAAGATATAAAAAACTTAGTCTTACACCTATGAGACTTACATACATGTGTTTACTATTATCGATCAATTAAAAAGGTTAACTATCACAAATTATCCCCCTATGGAAATTATTGTTATTTTTATTAGATCAGTAGGTTTTTATTCACACATGTCACCTTTCAAGTTTTTTAATGCTAACCTAGTCTTTTGATGTGAAGGTAAACTTTTTATGGTGAATGTCCCCTAGTTACTTAACTATGTTGCATTTTTTATTTAGCTTTGTTGGATAGTCATTTTAATCTTTTGATGCGAAAAAAAAATTTGTGATGAATGTCCCTAGTTACTCAAATATATCACTACTCACAATTGGCTACTAGCTTTATTCTTAACCCTACGAGTCAGCATAATAGTTATTTATTCAAAGCACACACAATTTTTTTCACATTTTAAACCTAATTCTTTTATTTATAAACAATTTTTTACTTAAAAGATAATAAAGATTATTTGCCTATTTAAATGACTTCTAAACCTAAAATGTAAAACTAAGTGTCATATCCTAATTGACATACATATTTAACTTAAACACATGTAACACATAACTTCCTAAGCTAATATATTTTCAAAATTTAAACAATTTTGTTCAAAAAAAAGGTGATTAGCCATTACCCATTCACACAGTTAAACAGATGCAAGAAAGGAAAAAATTGAAAAATCATGCAAAAATACACATTACACAGACAGGGGGAGTCATATATACAAGCAACATACAATGCAAATGCAATTGCATACCACTCTTTTACATGTGACTGACATATTGTCCTTGATGTTTGAAAGTGATATGCAATGGGACAACTAAACACATAACATAAATAGAAAAAACAAATAAAATAAATAAAAAATAAAGGCAAGAGAATGCTAATGGAGATTGTGGCAGTGATAACACTTGCACCCCTTGAAGTTTGAAAAAATTAAGGAGTTTCTTAGCCTAATAATGTTATTGGCACTCCATCTTCACCAACCATGCTTTAATATCTCTTTTCAATGCTAGGTTTAAAGTCATTAGTGAGTCTTTTTCATCATGCTTGGATTACTTGAGGTGGAGAGGGAAAGGACTTCCTGATCCTAAGGAAAATGTCCTTCAAATTTTGGTATGCCAAAATAAGTTCTAAAAATTCCTTGGCTAACCTACTCGCAAGTATACGAGGTAGTTGTAGTTGATTACCTAGGGTCATTTCCCACGAAGGTGAAATTGGTCCACTCAAATTAACTTTAAATGAAAATAAAAACAAATGCAATCCTAAACACTCTAACCCGACTTATTGGGTAAGAGGGTTTAAAGAAAATAAAGCAATTAGACTAAAAAGGTAAAATGATTTAACTGAAAGCAAAAGCAATTTGATTAACTGATGTGGAAAAATCTTGATAATTAATTTCACTAATTTAATCTCCTATGAATGAATAAAGTGAAGTAATTGGATAATTTTCTTACTAAAATTAACAGTTGGATTTTAAAATCAATTCAAATAATAAACTAATCTAATTTTCGTATTCGACAAGTTTATCATCTAAATTAATTATTAAACCTAACTAATAATTACCCATTTAAGTTAATATATTTCTAATTCGTAACTTAAGTGTTTATAGTTTCTTGTTCTATATTAAACTTCTTCTGTCAATCCTTCATTTAATACCAAAATGATGTGAAGTTTGGTTATACTATTACATCCAATAAGTCATAAACTATAACAAATAACAAGACAATAAAACAATCCCTTCATCATGCATAATCAACTAAATTAGCTACATTAATTCTCAAGAACAAGTAATCATCCCTTTATGGAATAAACATTGTTAATCATCTTTAAAAACTTCAATCTCATAGCTAATAGTAAGAGAACTCTAAAGTAATAAAACAGTGAATAAATCGAAATGATTCATTGAATAACTAACTGAACAATAGAGTAAATAATGCAACAAGTATAGGATAGGATGAGCAAACAAAAGGTTTGTTTAGGTGACGGAGTCGACGGTGGGTCTTCTATTAATCTGTTCACTCTCTGGCATTGGCTCTCAACTTCTGCCGCTGTTTACTCTTACCTAGAAGATGCACATAGTAACTTTAGCTCTCTATTGTTCTTTTTCTTGACCTGACTATTTCTTTCTCCTCTGTTTTCCACCTCTAGCATCTATTTTTTCTTTTTGTTCCAACTTCTTTTTCAGCAGACTTTTGTTCATTTTTTTGCGGGTGTGTCTATGTTCACCACCAACATTCTTCTTTTTCTATTTGTAGTGAGACGTTAGGTTTAGGTTTCCGCACAATCAACCCTGCAAATGACATGTAATATTAAGACAATTAAAGAGAATTCTATCACACCCATGACTTGGGAGTCACAGGTGTGACTCTATTAACATGAATGGATTAATTAATTATTGTTGCATACATAATTCACGTCCACATTCATTCTTTAATGCATAATTTTTCTTGTTTTCATGCTATATTCACAAGAAAATCCATTCAACTTTCATTCCATTTTCACTCAATTCATTTCAAATTTTGATTAAAACACAATAATTTGTAACCAAAATCAAGACATGAAGGCAAACCAATTCAATAGAATTAGACATAAAAATTATTACCTAACAATTGAACTATGCTTGTCCCCAAACAAAATAAAGAATACTAGACTATACAAGAATAAACAATGAAAACAACGATTTTCCCAAAAAAAAGTCAAAGATATCAACAATCATTTTATGAAACACATCTTGAGAACTTGAAACTCATAATACTTTATGAACAAACTATTCTCTGCATGCTTAGCCAAAATTAACAAGTACTTTAACTCAAAGACCATTAACAAGTGTGATAGACACTCATTCTAGTCTTCATCCTCTCATGCATTCAAAGGTAGGATATATTCCCTCATCGTTTATTTTATGTAAGGAATCTTCCATAGGCTTGCTTACTAATCCAATCTCCACCACTCATATCAAACATAAACATCAATCCGGAGGTCTTTATTTTGGTTGTAATGGGGTTGGGCTAAGGGTAGGAAAAAGGAAAATCACAGTTTAAAACCATAGAACAAATGAAGCATTTAAAATAATACAGAACAAGGAAGCATAAAACACTCAATTCTTTCCTCTCATTTAACAAGGTTAGCACTCCCCTTTTTTATGTCTCTCCTCTTTCTTTTGATTTTCGGTTCATCTTCTCTTTCCTTTGTTTATTTTATATTTCTTCTGTTTTTTTCTTTTTCTTGTCTTTTTTTGTTTTGTTTTTTCTTTTTTAATTATTTATCTATTTATTTTAGAAAAGGAAATCAATAAAAGAAAAATATAGAAGAGAGATGACTACTACAACCATAACCATTCCTAACTTAATAACCAACTATATGTTATGATCTCCCACACTTATTCAAGCAATTACTTTCTAAACCCAGTTTCAAATGCTCAACTTACCTTATAGTAGGTACAACAAAGAGGACAAATAATTAAGGTAAAGGCTCATATTTTGGGTTTAAAGAAAGAAAAGGTTAAATGTTAAGCTAAAAGGGGCTTACTAAGGGTAACATTATGGTGGCTTTTAAGCAGAAGGGGTAAATCTTAATTTCCTTCATCATTTTAATGTTTGCATAAGATTTATGAAATCAACTAATATTTGCAAGCAAGTTCTAGAGTTCCTTAATTATAAAAGAACACTCTCAATAAAGAATACTTGAATTTGGTGTTAAATATTTCAAAAGGCTTAAATTTTTACCAAAGAAAAGTGACATTCATCTATCCCAATAGACTAATGTCCTTTTAATCAAAATCCAAGTTAATATAAACATGAAAATATACCGACTTATATTTGCATTTCTAATCTCAATTGACTTTATTTCACAACCATGCATCTCTAACTATTAAATGGAAAAAACAAACACATAATACACAATACACAAATAATAATTTATTTTTTATTTTTATTTTTAACTAATACTCCCCCTCACTCAAATATCACATTGTCCCCAATGTGAAAAGAAAATAATAAAGGGGTCTAAGA
>JAOTJB010319299.1:0-14664 GCA_027123815.1 Erythroxylum minutifolium | reverse complement strand
TTATGTGACTGGGTGAGCCATCGATGATGGTCACTCACTGAGTTCGCAAAACTCACCCAAAATTTGCAATTATTTTTTTCAGGACTCAGAAGAATACCCCGTTAGGCAACGGGAGTATATCTATTGCATATGAGAGAAAGAAGAGGTCGGGATCAGTTCGCGTCTGCATTGTGTCTCTTTATTTTTGCACTGAATTGTATTTTCCGCAAAATTGTGTATCATTAGTAGTTAAATATTACAGTTTGTAATAATTTTGAGAAACTGGAAATGATTGTATTGTTGTAATTTGAAATGGGCCCAATTGGCTAATAAAAGTTTCTGTTGATTACATTGTTTGTATCAAATGGTTGTAAAATAAAGTGAACCGTTTTGGTTATCAACTTTCTGTGTCTTTATGTTTGTGGTTAAAAAAAATTATACCGACTGTTTGATTGTTTGGTGATGTGGCACATTACCCTCGCGGGCCACGGATTCGGATATCACCGTCGATATCGGGATCGGGTCCAGCGGTAGTGGGGTGTTACATATAGTCAATGCACAGTTTCTAACCTGTAATGGTCGTAGTGGAAATCTTTTCACATTTTTCATTCTCCATCACTATCATGCCTCCCTTTTTAGGCACACGTTGCACCAAACTCACCCACTTGCTATCTAAAATTGGGTACATAGTACCTGCATCTAAAAGCTTCACCACTTCCTTCCTCACAACTCTTGCATGTTTGGATTTAACCTTCTTTGCCTCTCTCTCACTGTCTTGCCTCCTTCTTCAAGGTTAATCCTACGCATCACCACATTGGGGCTAATCCCCCTGATACAGAAAATTTTCCACCCCATGGCTCTCATCCTCTTTTTAATGGTCTCTACCACTTTCTCTTCTTATTCCAAATCCAATTGGTTGGAAATGATGATGGGTAGGGTGTGGTCCTTACCTAGGAATGTATATCTTAGGTGGGAAGGCAAGGGTTTTAGTTCTACAGTGGGTGGCTTTACAATGGAGGGTGAGTGCATCTGTTCTCTCTAACTTCTTTTATTCACCCCCTCACACAATTTCTCTTCACTCACACTCTCATGCCCATACACTTCAACAACTTCCTCAACTTCCTTTTCAACTTCCTTCATACAACAACTTCCTCAACTTCCTTTTCAACTTCCTTCATACATTCATCCACAATATTGATCTTTATACACGCACTTCCATTCATCGGCTTCATCAAAGATTGAATTCAACCTACTCATCACCAAATTCTCAAAACAAGTTTTCCTTTATGCATATCAACTAATGCCCTATCGGTATTCATAAAGGGCATACCTACAATCGATGGACAATTCCTATCTTTTTGAAAATCCAACATAACAAAATCAACAGGAATTATAGATTTATCCACTTTTACCAGAACATCTTCTATTACCCTAAATGGCCTCTTGATGGAATAATCTACAAGCTGGATAAGCATAGATGTTGGCTTGATGTCTCCTAGCCCCAATTTCCTGAAAATAGATAAAGGCATCAAGTTAATACTTGTGTCTAAATCACATAAGTATTTAGAAAATTTAAAATTACCAACATCACATAGAATAGTAAAACTCCCTGGGTCTTGTAGTTTGAAGGTATTGTGCTTGTGATGATCGAACTACAGTTCTCCATTAAGGTCAATGTCTGATTATCTTCCTAAGTGCATTTATGTGTCAATATGTCTTTGAGCAACTTTGCATACATTCCAATGCCTCTATTAAAGACAAATTAAACTAAAACTTCTTCAACTTCTCCAAAAATTTGGAGAATTGAGTGTCTACTTGATGTTTTCTCACCCTTTGTAGATACGTCCATTAACTTATCCATTTTGCTCTCCAAAGACCCAAGTTGGTCTTGTTGAAATCTGGGAGGTCTTTGTGCTCTCACTTGGCCACCTACATTGCTAGTATTCCATGAAAAATTTAGGTGGTTTTTCTAGTCAGTATTGTAAGTATTAGAGTATAAATTGTTACCTCTTTGCATTTGGCGCAAGCAATTTACTTATTCTATACCACTAGCTCCTAATAAGAAACATTTAGCTATGCCATGGTTATCCTACTCACATAACTCACATTGTAACTGTATGGACTTGATTGTGGATGAAGAAGCTCCTTGTATGTTGCTCAACTGTTTGGTGAGGGTGGTAATATGTGCTTGCAAGGCTATCACCAAGTTAACTAGAATCATCCCTTTTTGCTCCTTAGACCCCTGTCTACTCTTTTCATTTAGCCAATGTAGTTGTTGCTCGCCAACTCTTCCAAAACGTCATGAGCTGCATCAATAGTTTTCCTCATCGAAGACCCTTTTGAAGTTGCATTTATGGTCCCCTTGTGCTCTAATTCACACCATTGTAGAATGTTTGCAAAAGGAACTCCCTCAGAAGGTTGTGATGGGGGCAACTCCTTTGTAATTCCTTAAATCTCTCCCAGACTTCATACAATAACTCCCCATCACTTTGTTGAAAGTTTGTGTTCTCCTTAATGATTTTTATTTTCTTGGTTAAGGGGAAGTACTTAGCTAAGAAATCTTTAGCTAGCTACTCCCAAGTAGTGATTTGCCCTAAATTGAGTGATTTATACTATTCTTTTTCCTGGTCCCTCAAGGTTAAAGAAAACAATCTTAACCTCACAACATCACATCCCATTAAACCTAAAGGTGTCATAGATCTTTAAGAATTTAGGAAGATGAGCGTTGGGATCTTCGTTTGACAACCCATAAAACTGCACACTACGTTTAAGTATGTTGAGGAGTGCCGGCTTGATCTAAAAGTTATTGGCTTGAACTGCAAGCCTTGCAAGTCCTTGAGAGCTAAAACCTGGCCTCGTAAAGTCTATCAATGTCCTTACGACTCCTCCTTGCTCTCCTTCTTTTGCCATATTCCTTTATATTTTGTCTTGATGTCTATCTCATCTTAGCTCTCTTTCGTGCCTTGTAATGTCTGAAAAATCTTTTTCACTAAGATCATTAGACCTTCTCGTGCTTTATGTATTCATGCAACTGCAAATACGTAAGGACGACTATCAAACACTCTTAAATCAAATTCACCCAAACTAAATAAGATGCCAAACAAAATAATCCGTGGCAACAGTGCCATAAAATTGTTGAATGCAAAAACAAACTACTTATTTTAGGCTAACAATCGTAAGTATACGGTCGTTATTTGTAGTAAAAAGTGGATATTATCCCATATAGATTGTGTTTAGGAACCACTTAATTCAGGTAGTGCTTTGTTTGAGACTCAAATTCAAATAATAAAATTGAAAAAAAACTAAATTAAACAAACTAGCAACAACCAAATAATGTAACAAAAATTCAGAAACTTTGATTTCAAGATTAATGATTAGAGATCACTTTTTCTTTATCTTGTCTCCCTCCTATCTTGTTGATTGAATTATGCCTCACCTAAGATGTCCTAATGTTTCAATCACCCTCTCTCAAGGTGAAATTAAATGTCCCTAGCCAAATTAAATGGAATTGACTATGAAATCTCTCAATTTACAAAATTAGTCCACCAATTTAACTTGTTATGAAGCTATCTTATGGGTAATCAACTAATTAGTCAAGATCTCTCTTTAACTAATCAATTAACTTGATAAATGCAAGTTTATAGGGTGCCAACTCTCATTGTATAGCCCTACACAATTTACCCAACTTAATTTCTCAATATATTATAAGGTTTAAGCACAACATTTATCAAAAGCATTCATTTATTTAAAACAACAAATTAGGAGTTCAACAAGTAGTTTAAAAGTAATCTCTACAATAAATTCAGCCACTCATAATAAAAACAAGTTCAACATATCCTTATTCTCTAGAATATAAAACATACTGAAAAAGACAAAAATAAAACAATACAATGGTATCTTTCTTCCCTTTTGTACCTGAAATTCTGGAAAATGGAAGCTTGATTAAAGCTCTTGATTATCAGTCCCGATTCCCACCTTTTGCACCTAGAAGCTTGTGACTTTGCATCAACAGTCGATAAACTTGTGAATGGTGGCTGCTGAATATGTTTATGTGTTTTAGTCGCCTATGGTTTTTTTGGGGTCTAAAAAGACCAAAAAATCCTTTGAAAACGTGAGTCTGGAAGTGTGTCCATATTTGTCCCGACGTTGACCACGATCATGGTCTATATGACATAATCGTGACCTTTGAGTAACCTGCATTATGATCAGGGTTTCCCTCTAAAACTTCTGTATTCTTTAAATTGATGTTGAAACAGTAGGAAACTTATCAAGGCACCTCAAATACATAATACTGAAGCTCAAAAGCATGCTCTAACCTATAAAACACGTAAACCAAAAATATTTAACAAACATGCACAATTCTAACTTGAACATATACTAAATAATCAAATTAACAACTAAACACACACTAAACTACCCACTAAAACACGAAGCAATCTACAACTATCACTTGTGGAAACAAAGAATGCCTATATCATTTTCATATTAATGCATGTAATAAAAATGTGGTCTTGAATAGAAAATAAAAACAAAGTCAAGACTACATATCATGAAGGTTACACATAGACAAAAGACAATGAGAATGATATGGATGTGTTAGTCTAATAAGGCTCAAAATCTCACTGGCTTTTGTCCACCACTAGTTACTGATAATGCATATTAACCAATCACATGAGCAAAAGCATATAGTAAAGTTTGTTTCCATGGATTTTTCTAGTCAATTCACACTCTAATTATTTGTATATAGTTTTAAAAGCAATAGAAAAAAAAGAAAATGTTTGTTTGTTTGCTTAAATTTGACGTTTAAAAAGCCACATAAACAACAATTAAGCTAAAAAACATGCATAAAAACTGAGGGCCCCACTCCCACACTTAAACCTTACATTGTCTCTAATGTAACACCAAAAATAAGAAATGGAGAATTTAATGAAAATAGTAAATGAGGAAATGTAAATAAAAAGAAATCAACTTCCTTTAGATTGCCTCTCAAGCAGCGCCTTTGCTTATTTTCGTTGGCTCAACTCCCTATTGTTCTCATCAAGTTACAAAACTTTGATCCCCAAGAATCACAACTTTGGCATTTTCCAGTTGACCTTCATCAAAATAGGGCTTAAGTTGATGACCACCTACATGCAATGTCATTGGTGTTTTTAAACTTTTAACCTCTACTGCACCATAATGAAAAAAATAGTTATCACAAAAGGATCGACTCAATCAGGGTGACATTTATACAAAAATAATTTATATTTAGCACAATAAAGAAGCACTTTTTGAATAATGGTAAATCTTTTTGGCGAGGCATTAAAAGCTTTGATCTTCTCTTTTGTTGAAATCACATATTGTTTTGTATGTTTCTGCTGACAATCTTCCTACACTAAAAGGTCAATCACATTAATTGCAAAAACAATGTCCATTATAGGAGTGCTTATTAACATCTAAAATATTGAAATGAGTAACTTTCCCATTAAATTCCATCATAAGGTACCCTCATAAACATCTATTTTAGTTTGGGTCGTGTTAAGAAATGACCTCCCTAGTAAGATAGGTATTGGGTTATAAGAAGTTTCATCATTCATGTTAACCATATAAAAGTCGGTAGGAAATATTAGCTTATTTACTTGCACAAGCACATCCTCAATAACCCCCATCTGGGTAAGCATTAGAATGATCAGCCAATCACATGGTAACACTATTTTCTTTTAATGGACCTAAATTTAAAGAATCATATATGGAATGAGGCATAACATTAATTGATGCTCCTAAATCTAACATGACTTGTTTAATCTTAATGTTACCAATTTTGCAAGGAATAGTAAACATGCCTGGGTCCTTACACTTAAGGGGTGTTTTCTTTTTGAGAACTGTAGAAGCAATTTCACTCATCCTAATCCTTTCGTTAGCTCTTAACTTTCCCTTGTTTACATATAATTCCTTCAGTAATTTTGTATACCTCGACACTTGCTTGATCGCTTCTAACAGTAAGATATTCACCTCAACCTTTTGAAAGGTCTCCCAGATCTCTTTATCCTTATCCTCTTTATTTATGTTTGCCAACCTATTAGGAAAAGGTAGAGGGTTAGTCTTTTCAACAATTGGGAATTTAGCATTTACCTTTGGGCTTGATGGAATATCCTTTTCTTCTTCGAGCTCCCTCTTAATGTCTTCTTCGTTAGCCATCCTTTGAGTAATTTTTTTAGGTCCTCAAGCGTCCTACCACTACTTAAGGTGATTGCACTAACATTCTTCATATTCGTATTTGGTTGTGATGACAGTTGTCCTCCATTTTGTGGCTCTAGACAATTGATCCTCACTACCATTTGACCTATTTGGAGTTCTGCATTCTGTATGCTTGATTTTATCTCTTGCTAAAATTGTTGTACATTTTGTTGAAGCTGCTGTATACCCTATTGAAGCTATTGTTGTATACCCTGTTGAAATTGAATATTATTAGCAATAAAAGTCTTGAGAAAGTTGTCAAGAGATGTACTTGAACTAAAAAAAGAGGCTTATGGCTTGGTTTGAAATTGTTATGATTCTTGTGGCCTATTCTAGAAGTAATTTTGCTGCCTATTTCACCTATAATTCAAGTTGGGATGATCCCTCTAGCCTGGGTTGTACATCTGGGAGTACAAGTTGTATTGGTTAGGAAAATTCCCTCCTGTAGCATTAACATATACCATACTTTCCTTTTGCAATGTCGAGTACTCATTAGTTAAATGGCTTGTGCTTGCGCACATTCCATATGTCTTTATATGTGCCTGTCTGACTGTAATTTTTCTAATAAAAACATTAACTCATCTAAATGATATTCGATGGATGAAGCTCTTACCTCATTTACACGATGAAAATCATTGCGAGTGCCAAATTGTTAAGTATTAGCGGCTACGTGCTCAATTAAAATACTAGCCGCCATAGGAGTCTTTTCACATAATGCTCCACCACTCACTGCATCAACCAAAATCCTCTCCATAGGTAACAATACCTCATAGAAATAGTGGATAATGAGTTGTTTAGGTATTTTGTGATAGGGATAGCTAGCACACTTCTTAAATTGCTCCCAATACTCGTATAGGGACTCTTCGTTATGTTGCTTTATGCCATAGATCTCCTTCCGTATACTCACTGTCCTTGATGTTGGAAAATATTTTTCTAAAAATAACCTCTTCATCTTTATCCATATATTCATACTCTTAGCAGGTAGATCAAACAACCAATCCTTTAAGCATCTTTTAGTGAGAACATGAAAGCTCTTAATATGATTTGCTTGTCTATGACCCTATGAGGATTCATACTTAGATATACCTCATTAAGTTTCTTGAGATGCTTATGAACATCCTCACCTACAAGAGCATGAAAATTAGGAAACAAATGTATTAATCTAAACTTAAGTTTAAAGTTAATATGCTTAGTAAAATTAGGAAATATAATGCATAAAGGCCCTAGGTTAAGGCTAATGTAGTTAACTCCCTTAGTGTTCTTAGGTTTGCCATCGTTTTTTTAGATTCAAGTTCTGATTCTACTTCTGCAGTTGTTCTTATTTCCCTTCACAACCTCCGAAATGTCCTTTCGATCTCTAGATCAAAATGTACAGGTTCTCTATGAAGAGATCTGGTAACTACCATACACCAATAATAACTATTGTTTAAAGGTTAACAAATAACTAAAAGAAATGATTATAAACAAATATATACACAAAACACCAACTAAAATCAAAAACTAAAGTTAAAAGACCATACTCCCTAACAACGGTGCCAAAATTTGACAATGTGTGTTGCGTGCACTGTAAAATTTACCTAACTCTACATTTTAAAAATTTATAGTTGTGGTGAGTCAGTATCGTAACCATAGGGAATGTTTAGTTAATTCTTATAATGAAAATAATTGATGCAAGGGAAATAACAACAGGTTTTGAGTTGATGTAGTTGAGAAAACAAAATAGAAATAAAACTTATCAAAAACAGTATAGATAATAAGGGTGATGAATATGTGTAAAACCTAATTCTCGTCTCGACCTACACACGATTAAACACATTTCATAGTTATAATGTTTTCACATCTCTCTTAAGACTATTAATTGTAGACTAACAACAAGATCTGTTAATCCCAATTTTCCTTTAAGTAGTGTTTAATTAAGATAAGCTCGTTAATTAAACCTAGCTATTGAATAACCTAGAACATGCTCTCTAGATTTAATTGCCCAGCCATATTACAAAATAGAAAATGGATCAATCAAGGCAACAACCACATACGCTCAGGTCATTTAACCTAGGTAAGGTTATCCTTAATGATTTAAAACCATTAGTTGCTACAAAGGAATCTCAACACAACAATTACAAATTGTATTAATGATTCTAGCAGTGGGTTCATACATAAACAACCTACGATAATGAGAATAATGATCATTCATACAGGAAAACCAAATGTATAAACATAGGATAGCATAAACAATCCACAAAGAGATGTTCAACATTAAACAATGAAAGGATGTCCTTAAACGTGACTCGAGCGTCACTTTCACCTTCGAACCAGTATCTGAAAGTTTAGCCCTCCATATTCTCGATGGCTATCTAAGATTAGCTCTCGATCATCTCTTCTACTCCTGAAACCCAGGAAATCAAATGTGAATCGTTTATGCCATTATTTATAAGAAAAGTTAGGTTTTTGGGTGAGCTGGTAAAAATTCATTGGCATGACTTATAGTGTAATGACCGTGAATAGCCTCCATAGGAGGCTCACGGCCATGAACTATGGTTTCTTGGGCATAAAATAGGTCTCATGACTAATACTAATTTTTCATGACCTTGAGACACATTTCATGGCCCTGACCTTGCATGTCTTCATTCCTTTTAGTATTTTCTTGTCTCTTCATTCTAATCTTTCTCCTTCTTACCCTATGAAGCTGACTGAGTATGAATCTCAAAAAGATGGCTCAACGAATATGCTTTCGGATCATTTTAGCTATTATACTTCCAAATTGTACCTAAAATCAAATATGAACTAAAGTGAGTGTCTTAAACATTTGAAAGCATTAATCACTAAGTGTTATGGATTAAATGTATTAACAATTAAGCACTTATCATAATCTCCTCAGACCCCACATGTTAGGGGGATTTTTATTGGGTGTTACTTTATTGTTGTTGCATTTTTCTTTCACCCAAGGGAGAACTACAATATACACATATTGTTAATATGATCATTACTTGATTCTATCTATGTATTTAAATTATAACTTAAAGCATCAATGAATGAGCATTTAATATGTTTGTAGCTTCTAATTCTATCACTATTCACTTACAAGCTTAGTCTATTATGAAGTTTAATATGTTTGATTTTACAGAATGGTGTAAACAAGTTTAGTTCAACCCAGGAATCCTAATTCTTGACTTGGCACTCTAAACCAATAAACCCACTACTCTTACGGATACTAGTAATACTGAAGAAAAATCTTTCCATAAACTTTTGGAAAGATCAAATAGATTAAGCTTAATGTTTATACAAATGATTGTGAATTAAGGCCTATAATCTCAAAAAACTAAAAGTGTTAAGGAATATCTTAAATTTGTTGAAAATATTTCTCAGTCTGACTCTACTAACAAGTCACTTTTTGACACTTTAATAGTTGGCTAACCATTATAAAGTTTGATGGTTCTCGTACTATGTATGAACATATCACTAAAATTATAAATAAAACAAAAGTATTAACATATATGGAAATAGAAGTGAGTGAAAGTTTCCTTATGCAGTTTATTGTTAACTCCTTGCATTTTTAATATAGTCCATTTCGAATGAGTTACAATACTATAAAGGAAAAATGGAATGTGATTGAATTGCACATTATGGTTATTCAAAAGGAAGCAAAGCTTCAAAAATAAAGAGTTCCCCTGATTAATTTTGTGATTCGTCAAGGAGTTAGAAAGAAGTTCAAAAAGGATAAAGGAAAGGGAAAGAATGTATTGCATAAGGTTAATGTTTCATCAACATCAATCAGTGAGGAGGAACCTAGGAATGATAGATGCCATTTCTTTAAGAAAACTGAACACTATCAAAAAGATTGCCTAAAAAGTAGTCATGGTTTGAAAAGAAAGGTAAGCCTAGTACTTTAGTATATTTCAAATCAAATTTAGCAAAATTTTCTCATAATAATTGGTGGGTTGATTTTGGATGTACCACTTACGTTTCTTATACGATGGGGAGATTCCTTAAGACCCAAACTATAAATCAAAATGAAAATGATCTCTCTATAGGAAACCAAGTCAAAGCTTTAGTTAAATCTATTGGAACCTATCGTTTGGTTTTAGACAATGAACATCATTTAAACCTTTTCCAAACTCTTTGTATTCCTACTATTTCTCAAAACCTAGTTTCTTAGTCAAAAATTGATATTGTTAGATACTTGTTTAAATTTGGTAATGGATGCTTTAGTTTGTTTAAACATATTTATCTTATTGGTTATGATGTTCTATATGATGTATTATATAAATTAAAGCTTGATAATCTTTTTATTGAAAATTTATTACCCTTGCATTATAATGTTAGTACTAGACAAGGTTTTGTAAATGAAATTTTAACTTTAGTATGGCATTGACATTTGGGTCATATATCCAAAGATAGAATGCTCATATTAGTAAAGAATAAAATACTTCTAGTTTTAGATATTACTAGTTTTGGGATTTGTGAAGATTGTATTAAAGAAAAATATACAAAAAATTAAGAAAGAAGACATAAGAAGCACATAACTCCTTGAAATTATACACGTTGATATATGTGGGCCTTTTGATGTTCCATTATTTAGTGAAGAAAAATTTTTCATCACTTTTATTGATGATTTATTTGGTGTTATGGTTATATTTATTTATTGAATGAAAAATATCAATCAGTAGATTCCTTAAAGATGTTTCTCATAGAAAGACAATTAGATAGAAAGTTGAAAAATGTCAAATCTAATAGGGGTAGAGAGTACTATAAGAAATATAATGAAACTGAGCAATGTCCTATTTCATTTGTTAAATTCCTTAAAAAGCATGGGATATGTGCTTAATACACAATGCTAGGTGCACCATAACAAAATGGTGTAGACAAAAACTATAATCGTAATTTAATGGACATGGTTAGGAGTATGATGAATCATTGTTCCTTACCTTTATCATTATGGATATATGCTTTGAAAACTTCCGTGCATTTATTAAATAGGGTTCCTAGTAAAGTAGTTCCTAAGACACCTTTTGAACTGTAGATAGGAAAGAAACCTAATTAAAAGCACTTACATGTTTAGGGTTGCTTGGCAAAAGTAAGAATCTATAATCTACATGAAAGGAAATTGGATTAAAAAACAATAAATGGATTTTTTATTGGGTATCTAAAATAATCTAAAGGGTATAGATTTTATTATCCTAACTATAGTATAAGGATTTTTGAAACTATAAATGATAGATTTGTAAAAACTGGTGCAACTAGTGGGAGATTAAAATTATGTAAAGTGAAAATTCATGAAGATAGAATACAAGTTCCCTTCTTTATGACTTCTCCGCAAGTGCTTATCCTTAGAGTTGTTGAAAATTTTGATAACTTACAAGAGCAACAAATACAAGAACAAACTCCAAATAATAACATCACTATTAATGAACCTATTATAAATAAGCCACATGAAGTAGCATTAGGAAGATCTCAAAGACAAAGGAGATCAACTATTTATGATGATTTTATGGTTTATTTACAAAAGATAGGAGGTGACTTAGTAACTAATAAAGATTGAATTACATTTTCACAAGCCATTGAAAATGAAAATTCTAATAAGTGGTTAGATGGTGTGGAAGAAAAATTGATAACTATGGATGACAATCAAGTTTAGGATCTTATTGAATTGCTAGAAAGCTGTAAGATAGTCGAGTGTAAATAGGTCTTGAAGATCAAACATAAATCTAATGGAAATATTGAATGATATAAAGCTAGACTTGTTGTCAAAAGTTGCACTCAAAAGGAAGGTATTGATTATATAAGACCTTTTCTCTTATTTCATAAAAAAAGATTCATTTAGAATTTTATTATGGAAATGGTATCTTATTATGATTTATAACTCTGTCAAATGGATATGAAAATCACCTTTTTAAATGGGAATTTAGAGGAAGAAATCTTTATAGATCAATTTGAGGGCTTTTTAGTTGAAGGAAAGAAACATATGGTGGGTAAACTTAAGAAGTCAATATAACCCAACAATGGTATCACAAGTTTAATGACAGCATTACTTCTTTTAGATTAAAGAAAACAATTTTTATCAATGTATATATCTAAAGGTTAGTAATAGCAAATTTATGTTTCTAGTCCTATATATTGATGATATCTTGATTGTTACTAATGATCTTAGTTTATTATATGATATCAAGAAGTTTCTCCCTAAAAATTTTGAAATGAAACATATGGCTAAGGCATCTTATATGATATGAATTGAAATATTTTATGATAGATCACAAAGAATTTTAGGGTTATCTCAAAAAGTATGTATGAATAAAATTTTAGAGAGATACAAAATGGAAAAGTGTTCTGTAAGTGTTGTTCCAATTCAAAAGGTAGAAAAATTTAGTCTTGAACAATGCCCAAAAAATGAATTGGAATGTAAAAGAACGAAAACTATTCTTTATTATTATTGGGAGTTTAATGTATGCTCAGACTTGCACTAGATCAGACATTACTTTTGCTATTGGAATGCTGAGCAAATATCAAAGTAATCCTATAATTGAACATTGGAAAGTTGTAAAGAAAGCATTAAGATATTTGCAAGAACAAAGGATCATATGATAACTTATAGGAGATTTAATTATCTTGAGGTAATTAGGTACTCAGAATTAGACTATGTCGGATGTGCGAGCATAATAAAATCCATATTTAGCTATTTTTTCCTTTTAACTGGAGGAGCAATTTTATGAAAGAGTATAAAGTAGTCTGTCATTGTTGTGTCCACCTTAGATGTTGAATTTATAGTGTGTTTTAAGGCCATCATTCATGGTTTGTGGTTATGAAATTTTACTTATAGACTTAAAATTGTCAACAATATTGCCAAGCCATTGAATTCTTTTATGATAATGTTGCAATAGCCTTCTTTAAAAAAAAGTATTTAAAGAGTGCTAAAATATGTAAATAAAATATTTTACATTAAATAAGAAGTTCAGGGATTTTACCCATTAACAAAACCATTACTTCCAAATACGTTTAAAGAACATATCAAAAGAATACACATTACTAAGTTCCTTGATTAAACAAAGATATTATTTTTTATACATTTTATGTATTTGACACTTTAAGCTTGATCATATATTATTTCTAATATTTAAGTATCGTGTTATTTATTGTTTATTGTTAGTATTTATACATGAATGATTATGTGACTTTTTACAACATTTATCTTTGACAAAGACAATATTATTGAATTATTAAGATATATCTCATTATAGAACATATTTTGTTTTAAACTAGCTTTATGATACATAGAAGTGAGTATGTCATATCAAAAGGATGTATAATAGTTATGGTCCTATCTATCTTTTTTTTACTTATTGATGATAAATGATGCGATGAAAACAAAGAGTATTTAACTTTTGTTATATGCATATTAGGTTATATTATTAAACCATGATTACATTATATAAGCTAAATAGAAGATAATAAGATAATGTTATTAAGTGGCCCATATTTTTTTGATTTAAATATGTACATGTTTAAATACAATTAGTCACTTAAAAGGAGATAACTATTAAATAAAATATTTTTAATTTTATGTTGATACAATATGAAATAACAGAAAATTAGTTTTAAAAGATGTCATTTGAGTTTTAACAACTTTCTCTCTCTCTACCTATTTAAGTTCGATTTTATTCCGTAAGAAACTCTTCGAAAGAAAGAAAAGGTTAAGAGAGAAAAACAATCAAAATCTTGATTTAACATAAATTTATCTTGATTAAAATTTAAAAGGATTCTTGTATCTTAAACACGGATAAAGGTACGTTATTTGTTTTGTGAAAATTATTAGATTCTAAAATCTTGAGAATTATAGATTTAAAGTTTATATTTTTACATATATTATGATTACATATTCTTTAGTAAAGCCATCATAAGGAAATATAGATTATGTTTCACCGTGGACCTATAATTGTAAATAAGTTGAGACAAGCTTTGGTATATTCACACTGAGCTTGTTAAAAGATAGCCTAAATAGTTTTTTTAAGGAACGTATTAACTAGCGGGGTTAAGTTTGACTGTGTTAAATTTTATTGAGGAATAAAAAGGTTGATCTTGTTAAACCATAATCAAATACAGGTTTCTTCACCAAAATCTTGTGAATGTGAATTTTTTCTAATATAATAATGCATAAGCTTTAAAATAGTTCTCATTCTAATTGCTTTTTTATATGATTTGGTTATTTTTGTAACCTTCTTTGTCTTATGTAGAGGAGAAATAAATCAACATGTCCTTATACATCTTGGATAATTTTTTTCCTGTGTAAAGTGTTTTGGATGGATATAATAAGAGTGTTGGCCCCTGAATTATTTTTCTCAATGAATAAGCATGATTTAAATTAATTATGAGGTCTTTATGGATTTATGTTGTGGAGTTAATGATTATGTTAATGTTAGTAAGATTTTATGACATAGGTTAATTGAATTAAAGTGTTAAGGTAGTAAGATTGCATGAAGG
>JAOTJB010319248.1:0-14674 GCA_027123815.1 Erythroxylum minutifolium | reverse complement strand
ACACTCCTTTTGGCCCTTCCCCCTCCCCCCTCCCCCCTCCCCCGAACCTTAATTTTATCTTTAATAGGCTGATAGAACCCCTAAATGTCGTCAGCAACATTTTCTAGACCCTTTTCTTCCAGTGGGCTTATGAATTCCTTTGACCCATCCATCAATCAAACCTCATATAAAACCCATTACTTTTCACTAGCCCAAATACCAATACATTTCTACTTTTCCCCCTCTAATTACAATAATAAACCACCTTCCTAATGCCAAATTTATTAAAAATGGGGTAACATTGTTGCCTACTATCATTTTTGGTATTCTGAATCTCAAAACCATTCCCCTATACCTTCAATTGATCGCCAAAAATATGGTCATCCTATTCCTAATCCCATTGATTATCTTAACACTGTTAGTACTCTTCAATATCTTTGTCTTACCTGTCCTAATATCTAATTTGATGTTAACAAAGTTTCTTAATTCTTACATTGTGTTACAGGCATTCACCGGACTGTAGTTAAACAGATTCTCCAATACCTTCATTATATTACCTATCATGGTATTCACTTCCCCTGCACTGATTTTCTCACCATATATGTATATTACGATGCTGCCTAGACTAGTTGTCATAATGATCATTGCTCTACATTTAGCTACTGTATCTTCCTTGGTCTTAATCTAATTTCATGGAGTGTCAAGAAACAACCTTCTATTATCAATTTTGACATAAAGGCTGAATATAGGAGTATTGCTATTGTTATTGCTATTGTTGCTGCTGATATATGTTGGATCAAGTCTTTCCTTAGTAAACTTTGTTCTCTCTTTAATTATACTCACACTTTGATGTGATAATCTTAGGGTCACCTTTGTTACTGCAAATATAATATTCTCTCATGCTCGCACTAATCTTATTGATAATAATATATTTTGTTTAATACTTGGTTGCCACCAAAGCTCTTTACATTCACCATATTTCTTCTTCTGATGTTACGACCAATGTCTTGTATTCATCTGCATTTTTT
The DNA here is from genome assembly GCA_027123815.1 of Erythroxylum minutifolium. Classification (NCBI taxonomy): domain Eukaryota; kingdom Viridiplantae; phylum Streptophyta; class Magnoliopsida; order Malpighiales; family Erythroxylaceae; genus Erythroxylum; species Erythroxylum minutifolium. The sequence goes on along the minus strand of JAOTJB010319248.1, from coordinate 13,667 downwards.
GACAAGCTCATTGTTTTTAGTAACTGTGAGAAGCAACAACATGGTTGTTGGGCCCGGTTCTCAGTACTAATTTCATGGTTACATTACGTGAGGATTAGGTAAAGGGTTCTATCACTCAAACTTTTAAAAATCATATCTCTCAATTCTGATGTCCAAAAATTTCAAACCTTATACCATTGGAAAGCTAAGAGGACGAACTACAATTCTTTTGAAGACAACTTTGTCCAATTCTATCTAGATGAACACAATTTATTCGTAGAAGTTAAAACCTCTAATTATGTTCAGGGTAGTGCTATAACTATGTCCCCCTTTTTATTCCTTTGACTATTATGAGCTTTTACATATTCCAAAAAGACACAGATCCAACAAACACTAAATGTACATACATGACTCCCAACATCACAATTGATTTTAAATCTATCCAGGGCCATCTAACAATGTACTATTCCATTTCCAACAATAATTAATAACCCAACAAAGAAGATAGTTTTGAACATGTACAAAGGGAACTTCTTCAACTCTTACTTTCATTGCTTAATTAAAACAGAGTTTGTACATAACTTTAATTACATATCAAAGGTCACATCAATAGCATAATACAAAATACAAATGAATGCTCATGCTTAATATGCTTATAAAGCTATAAAATATAGTCGAACTAATATAGTTACAAAAGGTAGATATTTTGGAGTTTGCCAAAGCTTGCAAAGATCAATTATCTTCTCGTTCTACACCTAAGGAGTGGAAAAATAATAAGTTGAGCTGCGAAGCTCAGTGGATAATAAGTTTATAGCCATTGGTAATGAGCCACATATAATCAAGCATATATATATATATATATATATATACAGTTCTAGCTCAAAGAACTCATAGTTAAAAAATGTTATCACATAAATCATATCATATATATTTAACCATCAAAACGTAACACTCAATTGTGTATCATGCTCAACAAGTTAAAATGAAATGCACAAACATAATGGCTTGAGAAAGTCCCATAGATCGAAATGGAGAAACCAAAGTTTACACCATGAACTAAATGAGTCTGTTTCTTAGGAGCTCATGTGCCATAAGCGGGCAGCCGAGAGAAGGTTTTAATTTAATATGCACGTGACGACCGAAATGGTATCTCTCTTGCCTAAATACAAGCAAATTTCGATGCTCAATTCATTTCATCACATGTTTATACTTTCATGCTTCTTGTGCTTTTTCCTCTTTTCATTAATACAAAATGTTATAACATCTTTCAAGGCATAACATGATAATAACTTATAGTGCATTTTCTAACAATTACAATAATTCAAAGTCAAGCAATTAAGCATGCAAGCAAACAAGAAATCAACCCACCATCTACAATAACTATAAACATATTACCCACCTAATTGATTGTAAGTCCAAACTCAAGTTTATCTTTCCTCTTGCTCTAGCCTTGGATTTTCTTGGTTTCCTTCAAACAAACAAATTTTCATTCAAATGTACAATTATCATATACCAAGAATTAAACCATAGGTTTCATAGCTAACAAAACCCATATGACAACCATGAACAAAAGTTAGGTTTCTAGCTTAATTTCTTAAACCTAAAGTCATTTCTAACCTAAAGGAATCATTTTCTTACCTTAATAAATTCCAAAATTCTTGCTATTTTCCTCTAAACGGGATCAATCTTGGCTCATTCTCTAGTTTTCTTCATTTCCCACATTTTTCTCTTCTTGCACTACGTCTAAATCTCACTAGATTTTGCTAGAAATCCAAGCAAATCTTTCTCTCTCTTTCAAGCTCCCATAATCGAAGCTTCAAGCTTTTCTCTCTCCCTCTTTTCCTCTTTCTCTCTACTGAAATGAAGAATGGAGAAGAAAGCATGTAGCTTTCTTCCTTTTTCTTACCAATCTCACCTAAAATGCCATGTATCACCATTTCCTTTGTCTATGTCAAGATTTTTTTCTCCCACCAACTCTAATCTTTCCTTTATTCTATTTCACACCACAATCTCTTATTTAGTTATTCAATTAACTCCCTCCATGAATTAGGTCACTATTTACACAACTTCCCATTTATTTCAATTACATCCTTTCAATGTACTATTCACTTCATTTCTTCAATTTACACTTGAATTCTACTCCAATTGAATCTCAAATAAATCATTACACTCTAAAATACTTATAAAATAGTTCAATTGGATCCTAGATCATAAATTTTGAAATTTACCAACTTGCCCTTAAACTTTTCATAAATTACTATTTTACCCAAATAATTTTTCTCATTTTTTCAATTTAGTGCTTTTTTCCAAATTTTAACTCATTTCATACATGTCCTCGACTCCATAATTGCATTCTCAATCATTAATCACTGAAAAATTTAAATACACCCACAATTTCAATTAATATTCTTGTATAAATAATAGAAAAAGATTCGGGGTAAAATTTGAGGTCTAACAATGGCCGTGTTTAGTGAAGAGCTTTTCAGCTATTTATTAGCTATTTGACTCAAATGAGTTGTTTGACCCATATTAAAAAGCTCTTTATTTGTTTGGTTAGGAGCTGGTTGGGTTGGCTAATTCAACCTAACCAGCTAACTTTTTACAAGTTCATTGAATGCAACGTTTGGAGTTAGCTGATTTGTTTATGATGGTCTTTCCCCTTTTACTCTCTGCTCTCTCTCGGTCTCATTTCTCTCGATTTTGTCCAGAACGTTCTTGACTCTCCCATCTCTATAGCTCTCACATCTCCCATCTCTTGGTCTTGATCCATTTGTTTTGTTTCAAGGTTTAATCTAATTAGTGACTCTGATTCTTTACTAATTCTTGGTCGGTTCACTTGGATCTTGCTTTCTAGTGAGTTATTCGTTGTTGTCTTTAATGCCAATTTTGTCTTTCTTTTTTTTCATTTGTAAGTTTTGTTCTTTCTATGTTCTGATCATGCCTCATTTGATTGAAAGGAGGATTCTTTCTGTGTTTTGATTAAATCTTATGTTTTTGGGTTCTTATCGGGTTTGTGCAGGTACTGCCTCTTACTTTGCTTTTTTATAGTTACTGAGATCGATTAAGGTTTGGTTTACTTTATTGATTCTCATTAATCAAGGAAAAGCCTTTTTTATCATCTACTAGGATGTATTGAGTGTTATCCTATGTTTTCGTTTATGGTGTCAAGATTCAAAGATTGTTTCTTAAACTTGTTACTATTTCAGTGTTAGTGCTTCGGACATTTTTCACAGGATAGTTATAGTAACATCATGTATTTTCATTATGGAATGTATATAGACCCATTTATGTTGGAGCATTCAACTCTGACTATATTTAACTTGTAATTGAATGTATATAGGCCTATTTTCTAACTTGTTCATTGGATTTATGTCACCTCTGGTTGATCCTAAAATTGAAGCTTTAAATGGATCTCTTCTGCCAACCAAGGGTTCTGATGAGTTTAAGCCATTCATTCACTGACTTTCGAAATTCAAGTTCTGGTGAGGAAATATTTTCTCTTCTCTCTTTTGTTTCTTGTCCTATTGGTTGAGTCCTTCACATACAACTTCGCTTTACTCATTGTTGTATGATTTAGCTTTCCTGTATATATGTAAGATATGTTTACCAAATCAATCTTTCATAATGCTGGATAATATTGGAGGGAAGTATAATTGCAATCATAGACCATTTTTTCTATAGATATTTAGACAAATTTGGTAAAATTAATCTTCAAAATTTGTACATTCAAACATATTTTTTAGACTTGAGCTAATCGTTGATGTTGCATGTTATATGCGTCATTATAAATGTAAAGTTTCTCATAAAATTTAAGCATGGTAAATACCACTGGTCTTGTGTTCTACATCTAATTGGAAACACCAGTAGAAGATAAATCTTTGTAGCTTATTCGCCTATATAATGTCGAGAAAAATGTTCAAAACCAGTACATGATGTTTCTAATTGATTTCTTGATGATTTGCAATGCATATGAGAATAAATAACTGGGATTGGAAGTGTTAGCAATTAGGTCCATTGAGATTCTTAACTCGGACGACTCCCTAACTGCTTGAGGTTGATTTCAAGAATTAATTGTCTAGTTTTGTGCTCCAGAATAAATCCCTTTTCTTTGCTACTTGTTTATGTTTCCAGATATTCCTTCACAAAGGCATTCTGCATATCATTTATGATGACTTTCTTTTCCATATTTGGCATTCCTATGTTTTGGCCCATACTGCTCGTCTATTGGAATGTTCTCTTTTCCCTTACCATGAGGCGCCAAATTGCTCACATGATCAAATACAAGTATGCCCCGTTCAACGTAGGAAAGCAGGTGAGTTTCAGTTATCTTTTAGCAATCTCTCTCTGTTACTGAAAGAACTTAATTTAGTAGAATTTGAGGTTTTGTTAGATAAACTTATATTTCCTTTGTCTTCCATAGAAATATGGTGGTAAGAATTCTGCCATGAGTAGGGGTAATTCCTGTGCAGACTAAAGCTTGGTTGGTTGGTTCATAGGAACTTTTAGAAGAGGAACAGACAGGAAGAGAACTGCAGAACTGAAGATTCATGACTGTGTTTTTATTATTTAAAGAAACACATTGATTATACTCTGGATTTGAATGTGCTCTTAACCACACTACCTAAGAGAATTAGTTGTACTTTGCAATGAAAATGATACAATGAGGTCTGATGCTTGGACAAGTAAAACTTTCTTGTTTGTACATTTATCCAGATGATTCAGTTAAGGTTTTGAATATGGTATCCAAATTTTTTGCCCTCAAAAGCAGTGTTTGCCATTGTCATTCATGAGAAAACATGAAGGATTATTGATTCTGGCATTTCGTGTTAACTTCATGATTTTCTCTTTAAAGGAAATGAAGAATATAGTTTAGTTTCCTTACAAGTTCACCTTTTTAATTAGTTTATATGAAACAATAGTAAAGTGTATTCTAATACATTATGCTCCAGGGATGACAGGGTTTGTAGAATTAAATATCTAAAATCTAAATTCTTATAAGAATATTTAACGAAATACTAAAATATATAATCTTCATACCCTTATATTTTTTTTAAAGTCATATCTTTATAAGTCATTTTGCACATAAACAGCTAATACTAAATAGTTAATTTTTACCAAACATCTTTAACAAACGACTAATATAATCTAGTGATCAAATTAGCTGATATAATTAGCTATCAGTTAACAGCTAATATAATCAGTTGATTGTCAAATTATAGGATCCATGTGTAAAATATTTTTTAAATTCTTTTGCTAGATATTTCATCAACCTTTAATTTTGATTATATTTAAAATTATCTTATACATAATTCTAGCTCATCTTTTACACTTAATTCCTCCATACATTTCTGTAACCTCATCATAAGAAATATAGCTTCTTAATTCCTGGGTTAATTCTTCCTACCTAATTAAGATATCGATTTTCGTTTTCAAAATTTTAACAAATATTATATAAATAATTTTTCATTTTAAAAAATAAAAATAGAAGTAACCGACGTTGAATCTTCCTATTATAAAATTTATGCAAACGAAATAGTAAGTTATACTTATTCCAAAATTTCTGAAATAACAATCTTTTTTTATTTATAAGACAAGGAAGAACCTTGAAGGTCCACAAATTGGGGTTATCCAAATTCGACGGCGCCGCTGGTTTAGCAGCCGGAGTCTGGACCAAGCGGATTGCGGCACCCAGTGTTTCATAAGCTGACGCGTTTGCTTTACGTTTCTTATGCTTCGATGTACCATCATTGACTTACTCTAAAAGTGTTGTACTATTATACTATGCAGTACAATATGTACCTGGTCTGATGGATTAGCAAGCAAAGGCAAAATTACAAAACTGCTACTGAATGTAGCTGTAGGTCAGAATTCGGGTTTATCTAACATGCATCGTAAAATAACGACTAGAATTTGATAAGAACAATGAACTTGCAATAAGTAACTGATAATTAAACTAGTGATCTTCTAATAAATGATTAGATGGACTAAGTACGCGGAATACAATCTCTTTTAATGCCAATGTTTATCACCTACGACAAGTTGGTTTGTGATAAAGATGTTTGCATTTTGGCTATTACCTACGACAAGTTGGTTTGTGATAAAGACGTTTGCATTTTGGCTTTTAGTAATATATTATATATTGGCTGCGGAGAGCCGGAGAGACAGAGATAACTATAGCCTAATACTAAGTTAAATAACTTTTATTTTTATTTTTAATTTGCAATATTATATTGATGTATTTTTGTTAAACTCAAATTACTTTTTCCTTTTACGACGAACAGTCAAAATATGTGTGTAGCATTTACTGTAATTTAAGCCTAAAACAGACTTGCACTACTGACTTCTCCCAAAAGTTTAGGCTCACAAAGTGTCGTATGTGATAGTTTCGGACCTGACGCATTTGGTCTCGATTGGGCTTTCCAAGGCTCTTTTCGGCTTCATTTCCAACTTACAAAACCAAAACTCAGAATGTTGTTCAAGATTTGAGTCCAATTTTCTCTTCGAGTTGGTTGATACTACAAAAGGTCATGAAAGTTAGGTTTAGATTGAGTCCGGTTTAAATTTTTTAATTAAATTAAAATTAGAGTTTAAGTTAAATATTTCAAACCCGACATATGTTTATTAACTTTAGGACCCGAAATTTAAGCCTTCTCTAGAAAGTAAAAGTAACTTCATATTTAGGTATTTATATAATATGTTCGAGAGGCATAGAATGATGACACGAGTAAGCATCTTGTGAAAACATAAAGAGTTCCCCTCACGTTTAGGCGGCCTTCCACTAGACTAGGCACAAATTAGAATTATGCATACTGCATAAACATGCACAAAGTTGACTAGAGCTTGCCCATGGGTCATCGATATCTATGTTCAACTTTTTCCTGTCTTTTTACACAATGACTTGTACCCAAATTTATTCAGAACAGATTCCTCAACATTAGCTTGTAGGATGAAGGTGCTATTGCTTCACCTCCATAGTCCGTTCAAATATCAACACCAACAAATAATACAGTACCAAAGAGGGGATGCCTTCTCTTTGCTTCTTTGAAGTTGATTAGCTTTCCGTGTGTAACAATCTTTAAGTAGGGTTATCCATGTAGAAGACGATCCTCCATGATCTGTCTACGAATAGGTTTCTAAAGTACTCATCATTAGAATGACTTTATCTAAATCTTTGCCTACCTTGTATACAGCCACTCGCTCGTGACTTTGGCTACGAGTATGGCATGTGGGAGGAATAGTGAATATGTGTATATCAAGGTCCATTTCCTTTATAAAAAGCATTACAATTATTGAATAGCAGAAAATAGATAATTTGTCACCATCAAAGTAGCTGACACTTTTCCTAAAAATTATAAACGCGTTTCCCTAATATTACTAAGTTAGTACCTACGCATGTGAACGTGAAACTAATCGTCTCGCTGACAAGTATACTGAATATGGAGATTTCATCCTATGCAATATTGGCTTACAAACACTAACAGAATGGCAGAAATGTTGATTAATTTACGTGAAAAAGTATATCAAAAACAAACTATATGACAAATTATCCAGTTGTCTTGTAAGTAGTTTTCAACCATACAAAATTATCTAGAGCAGGATAATATGCGATTTAATGTTGATATAGAAATGCAGTATTTTTTAATTGAATTTTTGTTTCTGATCTCATTTTTTCTTCAATAACTTTGAAAACTGAATGACATATTCTGACACATAAAGGATGAAATCTCTAATATAATTCATAATTCTTAGAAACTGTTGAATCTGGTTAATAGTATGGTTTGTGTCTGAAAAGTTTAATAATTCATTAGCTATATGTCAGCCGGGCTGCTGAAACGTCTGAAAACCATCTTAAAATTTCATGCCCTTCCAGATGTTGTTCTTCTATTTTAAAATCACCAGTTGCTTCTGCAGCACTTACCAGAGCAGCCAGTAGCAAACGAGGTGGATGACACAAACACCAGGTTGGAGGAGACCCGTTGCAATTGAATGTAGCAACAAACTAAAAACCATGAAAATACAATAATTAATGTAAGACACGCGTAGAAAGACCTCGACGGAATAGGCGCATACGTTGAAAAAAAAAAAAAAGAAGAAGAAAAATAATGGTAAGAATCTTCAACGGCGATGGTTGTGAGGGAGAGATGGAGGTAAAGAGAGATTGAGATTTTTAAATTAGGTTTACTTAAGATTAATTAGAATTAATTCAGATTTATTAAAATTAATCTAATTCGAGCCAATTGAATTAATTATCTATACGTCATTGTTGGTTTCATTTGAAAAAATATAAAAGAAGTGTCACGTTAACACTAACAAATCTTCAAATTATTAAAGATTATGTTATTTTATTTACTTAGTGTTGTTTGAATAGTTTTTGAAATTTTAATATTTTAAAATATATTAAAATTTGACATATATTTTAGCAAGAAACAACATTTTTACTTTATTTATAATAACATTGTTGTAGAAAGTTGTGGTAAAAAAGTTCTTGATCAATTTTTATAAAGTATATATAAATTCTTAAATTTTAGTATGGTTCTTCCAAAAATATAGATCTTAGTTCCATTGTCTTGCATATTATAGATTAACTAAAGTTTGTAATTATGATTGATTATTTATTTTTTTTAATTAATTATTTAATGTTGCTGTTTTAGGTATGACCTTGTTTGATTATCAACGAAATGCATTAACTGTTAGCTAATTCTATCAACATTTAGCTAACAACTGATTTGATCAGCAAATAATATTAACTGTTCATTAAAGATATTTGGTAAAATTAAGTGGAAAATTACTTATGAGGGCATGACTTAAAAAAAGAATTTATAAAGTCATAATTAGATATTTAATTTTACAAAAATTAAGATTTTAACTTTAATATAAAACATAGAATATTCACAAAAATTTTGTCGCCATAGCATATTTTTTATTTTGTAACCAGAAAACTTATTTCATTAGTAAAAATTTTTTGTCACTAGCATAATACATACTTCTAAGTTTTATAACTAAAAAACTTACTTCATTATAAAAATAATTTATCACTGTAAAATACATGCATTATTTTTAGATTGAATTATGCTACAATGAGATGTCATTGTAGCATGATTTAAACTAAAATTATGCGATAGTGTCATGCATGCCATTGTAAACATGTATGACATTGTAGCATAATGTGAATTATGCTACAGTGACATGCATGCCATAATTCAAACAAAATTATGTCATTGTAGCATAATTAGAATAATTCAAAAATTATGAAAGGAGGGTATAATTGATTTTTTACATACTACATTTTCGGTTGAACATTAAAATGCTCCTACACATAAGCTTTTCTAAAATTAGTTGGTTGGGCTTAAATTTGCCAACCAATCTGCCATTCACCAAACATATTCATTAGCTTTTTAATATGATCAAACAATTAAATGGTGTCAATCAGCTAATAAATAGCTGATGAGTTGTTTACCAAATGAGCCCTATATAGATTCCTTATCATATTTTGAATAAGATCCTGATGATAAAGTGATGAAGGTAATAATTATTTCTTTAGCTGAGGAAGAGAACAAATATTTTCATTTGAAAAAGTAACCATATAGAACTTTTGCTCTATTAGGTTATGATTGAATATTAGAACTTTTGAATGGGAATCTTACAAGGATTTATGAAAACTTAAGAATGAGTAAGATAATCTTCATGAGCTTATGTGAAGAGTTGAAGAGTTTAGAAGGCTTAAAGGCAACAAGTTAATTGATTGTGAAAGAACAAGTACCAATTTTTTGATGCCCATAAGGCATAGTGAGACAACTACAGTCAATACAGAACGCTTTCAACATTCGATTTGAATAATTTTGAAATACTCTCGTAAAGTCTTATATACAATTAATTGACTTGCAAAAAAAGTCATCACTCTACCATCCTATACCAATATACCTCCTAAGATTCAACATAATTCAAAATTCTTTCCATATTTTCAAGTACATTCATATATTTAATTACTATCAATTATGTCCTTATGATTAATAATTATTTTAATAGTATAAGTTTTTTAGGATTTTATAGAAGAAATAAATGGTATACATATTGATGCACATGTTTCGACTTAGGAAAGGTAATGGCCAAGGCTCTACAGGCCATGGGCAAGCCAAGCCTAAGCCTGACCTAACTTTTTATTTTTTTTTTAATTTCAAAATAATGTCATTTTGAAATTGTCCATCAAGCCTTGGGGGTTCAATTGCCAATCCTATTCTAACTGATGATTAAATACCATATAGGAGTAAAAGAATTGATTCAACCCAAAATATCACTACAAAACAACATGGGTATTGCAACGAAAATCTTAGCAATACCTTTGATGTGTGTTGCTATTAGAATTTTTTTGTAATGCATCGTAACTAAATATTAAGCTTTAGCGGCAGCTTATTACGAGGAGAATAAATTTGTATTTCGACCACATGATTTATTAAGATGTTGCAATGAACCGTCACTATAATGGATATGTAGCTACATTCTATCACTAGTTAGTGTTGTAACAAGAATGGAAAATTTGGTGCCATTATACGGGGACTATTTTGGCACCAAAATAATAGATGTTTGGTGACATTTTGTTAGTAGAAGTGTTTGTGTGATATTTATTGTGACAGCACATTGCAAAAAAAGCCACATTGGCATTTTTTAGTGACTGTCTATCACTATATTCTAAGTTACCTTTAGTGACAATCTGTAGCAAAATAAGTTATAATATTAGCTATTGTGACGACCCATCATAAAAAAGTGATAAAGTTATTTTTAGTTACAATTTGTTGACACTCTATTACTAAACGTCTTGTGATGATATTTTGTTGTGACACCACATTGCAAAAAAAGGTTGTGCTAGTATTTCTAGTAACCATCTGTCACTATAATCCATGCTAGTTTTAGTGATACTCTATAGCAAAATAGATAATAGTTACATCTATTGTGACAACCCGTCAAAAAAAAGTCATATAATTTATTTTTTATTACAGCTTATTGCTAAAAGCCATAAGTAATGACAAAATGCTACAAAAGTATTAAAGTCGATTACTATAGTAACAAGTTGTTACTGAAAGGATAATAACATAAATTTTAAACATAAGAATACTTATGTAGAATTGATGACCAAAACCTTTTAGATTACATTATTTTTATTCTTAATTTTTTGGTAAAAAATTAATTATATTTAAAACATTTACATAGAATCTCTAATTTGTTTTTTTAAGCAAATTTATCTAACATTAAAGGAAAAAGTTAGAAAAATCTTACTATAGAACTTGATTATAAAAGTATGAATATAGCTAGACATGGTAAATAATTGTTCTAGAATAGTAAAATTAATCATCATCACTATCATTCATAGTACTAACATTATTAGGCTCATCATCATCATCATCTTCCTCCAAATTTTCTAAATCATCACCAATATCTTCACTGCTATCATTGTCATCATCGTCTTCATCAAAATTAAGTAGTTCAACTGCAATTATGCTAGGTACTGGCATAATATTATCTTCAATAACATCTTTAGGGACATCTTCTCTAGTTAATTCAACTAAATCATAAACATTAATTTCATGCAAAGCTGATCTCTTACGAAAACTGGATTCATCTTTTTAATATCCTCATCTTGTAATTGGTCATTAGATTATTTCATAATTGGAAGGTTATAAAAGTTTCAAGGTTTGTTTTTCTGCACAATAGTCCAATGTCGATTAAGCCCATCTAACAAATAGTAACAGTGTTCAACTTGATTTGCTAAAACAAATGGCTTATTGGTATTTAAGAAATGCTTCGTATTAATAATAATGATACCATATTTATCCTTTCTCCAATCACGATCCAAGTGATGAACATCCCACTAATCACATTTGAAAAGAACAACTCGATTTCCTCCAATATATCGCATTTCAATAATGTCTTATAGAACTCTGTAATACTCCGGATATTCTGAATTTCCGTCTGTCTTCACAATTACTCCACTATTTTGATAGATGCTGCTCTCTTCACATGCTCTTATATGAAATCTATATCCATTGATGATGTATCCTTTATGAGTGATTGCATCTTTGAGGGGACCACGCATTAATTGTAAAAGTTTAGAATTTACATGTCCTTTTTATGCAACTCAGTAACCTAAAATAATAAAATATATAATTATAGTGATAAGTAATTGTGATAAATATGACAACGTAAATAATGTATATAAAATGAAAAATAACATTTATTAAGTAAAATAACAAAATTGTAGATCATAACTTACTCGTTTTTTAAACCATTCTACAAACTCTAATTTATGTTTTCTTGCCACATCCCTCACCCTTTCTTTTTCTAGCTTTGACATGTGTTCTCTATATACAAATATATTAAGATCCACAAAAATAAAAGCAAAAATTTTTTTATAATAGGAATAAAATGAACGAATAATTATTTACTTGATATAATCTTCAATTTTGTCACAATTCTTTAATCTATAAACTTGCGCTTGTGTCAATTCCTCACTAGTCAACGGTAGGATTTTCCTCTTTCTTCTTCTCCATATCAATTTTTGAAGAACTATCCAGTCTTAGCAAATACAGATATGCCTTCCAAGATAGAAGAATAATTTTCATCATTTCTTTCAACCTGGTTGAACTTTGTCTCCATAGTATTCAAATATCTTGAACAAAATGTTAAGCACTTTTATGCAATATATCCTTCAGCAATTGACCCTTCAGGACGACTTTTATTACGCTCAAGTAATTTGAAATCATCTAAAAACCTGATAATACAAGGTAAATTAATTACAAAACTATCTTTTAAGTAAAATATATTAAATTTACATTTAATAAAAAACAAATATCTGCTTAAACAATATTCAAATTGATCATAATTAAAATTTTCTTACCTTTCTACAGGGTACATCCATCGGTTGTGAACTGGTCCAGTAAGTTTAGCTTCTCTTGGAAGATGAACAGATAGATGGACCACAGTATCAAAAAATGTAGGTGGAAATATTCTTTATACTTGCAAAGAATGACACGAATTTCTTGCTCAAGATGATCCAAATCTTCTGGTATTAAGACTTTTGAACATAATTCTTGGAAAAAGATACTTAGCTTTGTTAAAGCATTGTATACTTCATTACTCAAAATCCAACGTGTTGCAAGAGGAAGATGTCACTCTAAAAGAACATGATGATCATATGATTTTAGAGAATTAAGCTTATGATCCTTCATATTCACACAATGAGAGATATTTGAAGAGAATCCAACAGGAACTTTAACGTTTCTCAAATATTCACAAAAAGCAATCTTTTCATTTGAAGTAAATGTATATTGATCATAAGTTATTAGCCACCTATCACCATCTTTTTCAGGGTGGAGTTCTGGTCATATACCCATCTCCATCTCCATCAAATCGAGCTTTTAAGTTATCCTTTATTTTTCCTTCAATATTCAATAATGTCCTAATTATGTTCTCAGATATAATTTTTTTCAATATGCATTGCATCCAAATTATGGCACAATAGTAAAGTTTTCCAATAAGGTAACTCAAAAAAAATACTCTTTTTTTGCCAAATATTTGGAACTAACATATCATTTGCCTTCCTTTTTCTTCTATACATATCAAAAGTTGAATGTTGAATAGAATCCAATTGAAGTAGTACATCATCACCAGATAATGGCTTAGGAGCTGACCTATGC
>JAOTJB010319223.1:0-14678 GCA_027123815.1 Erythroxylum minutifolium | reverse complement strand
AATTGGTGTATTAGCAAGCCTATGGTAGTGTAGTTTCTAATAGAAAGTTTGAGCAAAGCACTAACCCTTAAATACTTGAGAAAAATGAATGAAAATCGTAAGGAAGATTCATTTGTACATCTTTACTTATCTTTGAGTGATTATGCCAATTGTGAGTTTGTTTATGTACACCAATGGAAAACTAGTCATTATATATGCATCAACTTGATATTTAAGTCGGCTTAAATTTGAGGGATTGTATGTTTTGATCTATGTGAAAATGAAGTGGTAGAATTGAGTAGTTATATTTATTTTGCTTGAGGAAAAGCAAAGATTCAAGTGTGGAAATGTTGATAGATGTGCATAACCTATGTTTTTATAGGCAATTGGCATGTGTTTTCTAGCATAATTGTTGTTTATTGTTCTAGTTTGGGATTCATTTTGCATGTTTTCATTAAGTTTGATTTTCAGTGTTGTTCTTGTGTGTTTGATGCTAACTGAGGATAAGAATTGATTATTTTTGTGTAGGAAATAAGGGGGAGTAAGTTGGAGGATGAACAAGAGATTAAAGAAGAGAAGACAAGAGAAGTTCATCTGGGACAAATTCCCACGATCGTAGGAATCAGGCAAATTCCCACAGATGTGGGAAATCACAACAGAAAATGAAGAGTGTTTCTATCTATAATTCTCATGCTCGTGGGAATCATGCAGATTCTCACAGGCGTGGGAATTGAAATCCGAGACAATCTGCGAGGCTTCATTAAACCTAGGATTTTTAGACTATAAAAACATCATTAAGCCACCATCTTCAAGAGAGACGACACCCACCTATAGAAACACCATCTTTGAATGGAGAACACACGTTTGGAGCATTAAGGAGGGATTGAAGACAAGCATCATCATCAAGATTAGACAAAATAGCACATCAACACCAAAATTCCAGATTTTGGCAAAGAAGAGGAGGAGTCTTATATTCAATTTTCTAGCACTTTGATTTCTTCCTTTCTTTGTAAAAATAGTTTATTTGATTGTTGATGATGTTATAGAGACTATGTCAGGCTAATTTCATAATTAGGGATTGTTTTTTTATTATTTTGTCAAAACTCATATTTTATTGGATTGAATGAAGTGTCTTTGATGATTGTTATTCTTATTATTATCTTGCAACAAATCGAGCGGGTGAGTGAGATGAGATTCATGTAGGATTGTACAATGAGAGTTGCCAACCTATAGACTAGCAATTATTATGTCAATTGGATAATTAGAAGAGAGATCTCGATTAGTCAATTGATCACCCATAGGATAGCTTAATAACTAGTTGAATCGATAGAGTCAATGGGTAGGTTAAGAGATCATTCAATTGATTCCCATTAATTCGATTAGGGCAAAAGAGTTACACCTTAAGAGAGGATAATTCGTACATTCAAAAATTTAGGGTGAGACACAATTCAATTAATAAAATAGAAGGGAGACAAAATAAGGAAAACATAATCTCTAGCACTTAGATTCTTGAATTCAGAGTTTCTGCAATTGTGGTATTGTTCATTGTTTATATTATTAGTCTTTTAATTTTCCAGATTATTTGCATTTCACAAATTGGTTTCTTAAACAAAGTTGTGTCTAAATTAAGCGGTGTCTAAGCATCAATCCCTGTGGGATCAATATCTGCTCTTTTTACTACAAGTCACGTCCCGTTCACTTGCAGTTTTTAAGCGTAAAACAAGTAGATAGGTTTTACCATCAACACTTACCTAATTAGAAATGAATCCATAACATCCAGAAGGATCTTACTAATTCGAATAATTAAATTCGAAAGTTTTGACATAACTTTTTTCTTAACATCTAAATATCGAAGATTTCAGCAGAGATGATATCAAAGATTTCAGCAGAGATGATATCGAAGATTTGTTAGATACAAAGTCAACTCATAATATCAATGAAGCAACAACTAGTTAAAGAAAATGTTTATTTAAGGAAGAGCCACAACATTTGCGAATAAGACAGATTTTTGAAATATTTAAACAGCATCAACATTCTTAAAAAGTAAAATTAAACTCCTTATGACTTAGGAAGTGAAAACACTATATCGAGAGAGAGATTGTTATTCTTTAAAAGCTTACATTAAGATTACTTTATATTTATTTTTGAGAGCTTGTAGAGGCTTGTTAAACACTTTGTGTGTGAAGGTTAGTGAAACTTGAAAATTATGTACTTGTGAGCTTAGAGGGGCTCGTCAAATTTAATACTTGGATTCTTATGGTAAAATACTTAAGTTAGATACTTTGAGACAGGATATAAACTTCGTTATTAGCCAAATCAGTATAAATTGATTATGTCCTAGCTTTAAAATTTTTGCATTATAATTTTGTGTTTTAAATAAGCTCCTTCAGTTTTACAATAGACTCCTTCTGTTTTTATATCGCAAGAGGTCCCTTTTAATTTGAGCATTAACATGCTCCTATCGATTAACAGGCTCCTTTCTTTTTAAGCGCTAACAGGCTCCTATCAATTAATAGGTTCCTTTTCTTTTGAGCACTAGCAGGCTCCTTTCAATTGATAAGCTTTTTTCATTTTTAAACAATTAATAGGATCTTTTCATTCTCAATATTAACAGGATCTTTTCAAAAGTTAATAAGACCCTTCTATTTATAAACTTATTTTTTACCAGGATATTATCATTTGAAAATACCTTGTAGTTTTTTTACACACAATTCACCCCCCTCTTATGTGTGTTTACTTTATCATTTGGTATCAGAGTGAGGTTTCACATTTATTGTGTTTTACCGTATGTGATAGATCATGAAAAATAATTTGAGAAGCCTTGAAGGACAATCCTTCTCAAATCCTCCTTATTTCAATGAAAACAACTATTCATATTGGGAAGAGAGAATGGCTATTTATCTTCAATCTGTAGATATCAAAATCTGGCAAGCTATCAAAGTTAGAGCTGCACCTCCTATTACTGATAATGTAGAAATGTGGACTGATACCGATAGAAGAAATGCATAGCTGAATGATAAAGCAAGACATTATCTGTCCTGTGCACTATCTCCAGAAGAGTATGAAAAGATATCTTACTGTTCTACCACAAAGGAAATGTGGGACAAACTACAAGTCACCTTTGAAGGAGTGAACAAGATAAAGAAACATAAAATAAGTCTTTTAGTACATCAATACAAAACTATTTGCATGAAAAAGGGAGAAATTATAGATAAATTCTTTCGACCTTTCACCAGTGTCATTATAGCCTTGAAGAACTTAGGTAAGATATATCCCAATGATGAGCTTGTGACACAGATTCTAAAATCACTACCAAAGGAATGGAGACCTATTGTGACAACTCTAGAGACTGTAAAGAATCTCAACACTATCTTATTTGACTGGTTAAGAGGAAACTTAATGATCTATGAAGTCGAACTTAGGCTGGATGAAGGATCCTCATACAAAAGAGGAATGGCACTAAAAACAGTTAATGAATCAAATCCATCAAATGGAGATGAAAGCGACACTGAATTGTAAATAGAAGCAGATAACGAATTCAATTTCATGGTCAAAAAATATGCCCGCTTAAACAAAAAGAAGCTCATGAAGAAAAGAGAAGGAAATAAAAAAACTGGAAACAATATATTCCTATCAAAAGAGAGCAGCGGTACAATCAAATCATATGTTATCACTACAAGAAGGCTAGACACACAAGACCAGAATGTCCTCTTGTTCAAAAGGACAAATCAGAAAATAGAAAACATAAAAAGCAAACTATGACTATAGTTTGGTCAGATAAGGTCTTTGAAAACTTTGAAGAAGAAGAGCCTGAAGAAGTCAACAACATATGCTTTATGGCTGAATCAGGAGACGATAAGGTATATTATTCTGAATCTGATATTGAAATTGATGAAATAAGAGATGCATATCATGATTTATATGATCAATACAAAAAATTAACAGTGCTATATTTCAAAAAGATTGAGAATTCTTAAAATAATGATGAATCATTGACGAGTAAGATTAAATCACTAAAATATGATAATAAGAAAATGTTGTCTAAAATTATATCCTTTGAAAATGACAACAAGCAAAAAGTCTCTAAAAGGGAATTCTTGGAGTAAAAGGTAAATCAGTTAGAGACTGCATTGCTTGAAAATTATTTTGTTAAGGTAAAAAAGTAAGAAGAAAAAATTGCTTCTTTAGAAAAAGATCTTGCCAATTTTATTGATGGAAGGAGCAATCTTGATGCATCACTTGGGAATGGTAAAAGTGTTTTTGATAAGGCTGGAATAGGATGTAATGAAAACAATAATATTAAGCCATACAAGAATTTTATTGTTAATTCCAACAGTAGTTATAATTAAAACAACAAGAACCTAATAAATAACAAAAATTAAAATAATTCTCAATCATCTATTTTGTGCAATTACTATAGTAGACATAGTCATATTAGTCATTCTTTTAACTTTCAAAAAATAAAGAAATTATCTCAGATGTACGTTTAGAGACCGAAACGTCAAACCACTAACCTGAAAGGACCCAGAAAATTTTGGGTTCCTAAAATGAGATAATATATTATGTAGAAATGCTTCAGAATAGAGACAAGAAAAAATCAATAGATAGTTGATAGTGGTTGTTCGAGACACATTACAGATGAAATATCACATTTCAACTATATTGAAAGGAAAGACAAAGGTAATACTGTCTTTGCTGATAAAAATAAGGCAAAAGTCACTGGAATTGGTAAAATTGGTGACTCTAACTCTACTTATATTAATAATGTTCTTTATGTTGATGGAATGAAATATAACTTGTTAAGTGTAAGTCAATTATGTGATAAGGGTTATAGAGTTACTTTCTGTGCATCACATTTTGAAATAATTGATAATCTTAATGATAATATTATATTTGTTGGTCATAGAAATCAGAACATATATTGTGCTCAACAGGAAGATATGTCTTCACAAAATGTCCCATGTTTTGTTTCAATATAAAAGGATTCATTTATCTGGCATATAAGATTTAGACATGCTAGCATGAACATCTTATCAAAATTGTCCAAAATTGAGTTAGTGAGCGGACTACCTAACCTGAAGTTTGAGAATAATTAGGTTTGCGAAGCTTGTTTAATAGGAAAATAAATCAAAAGTAGCTTCCCTCCTAAAAATATTGTGTTTACTAACCAGCCGCTTAAGCTTGTACACATGGACTTATTTGGTCCTACTAGGACTCAAAACTTTGGTGGTAAACATTACGAATTTATTATAGTAGATGATTATTCTAGATTTGCATGAATTTATTTTCTATCAAATAAGGATGATATTTTTGAAGTCTTCGAGAAGTTTTGCAAACAAATTCAGACTTAAAAAGGGTACTGCATTACATCAATTCGGAGCGATCATTGAGGAGAATTTGATAACAGAAAATTTGAAGATTTATGTAATGAAAATGGGATATCTCATAATTTTTCATACCCAAGGACTCATCAACAAAATGGAGTTGTTGAGAGAAAGAATAGGACTCTCGTTGATATGGCCAATACAATGCTGTGTGAAAGTGGTCTACCTCATGTTACTGGGCAGAAGCTATATCTACTGCCTGTTACATACTTAATAGATGTCTTATAAGACCTATTCTCAAAAATACCCCCTATGAGTTGAGGAAAGGAAGAAAACTGAATGTTGCTTACTTTCGAGCGTTTGACTGTAAGTGTTTCGTATTAAATAATGTAAAGGACAATCTTGGAAATTTTGATGCGAGATTAGATAAAGTTATTTTTCTGGGTTACAGTACTGCCAGTAAGGATTTAGAGTTTATAATAAAAGAACAAAGAGGATATAAGAATCAATAGATGTAGTATTTGACGAAGCACTACCCTCAACAACAGCAACTGATTCGGATGATGAAGAGAATCCTTCGGCTCATAAAAATACATCGCAAACTCAAACAACACCTATAGTGTCTTTAGAATTACAAGATCAAAAGGGCCCTTCTGAAGCTAGGATGGAGCAGGCTCCTTCCTCTCAGTAGGAGTCTAATCAACAAAGAACAATAAGAGAATGGAGAGGTCAAGATACACACCAGTACATTCTAGGAGACCTTTTTAAAAGTCTAAAAACCAGATCATCCTTCAAAAACAATTATGTTTCCTTCATTTCATAATTAGAACCAAAGACAGTTAAAAAGACTCTTACTGATGAAAATTGGGTTTCAGCTATGAAAGACGAACTAAATCAGTTTCACAAAAGCAAAGTTTAGAATCTAGTACCTCATCTGTAAAACAAGTCAATCATTAGAACTCGTTAGGTGTTTCGAAACAAACTTGACAAAAATGGTAAGGTGGTAAGAAACAAAGCTAGACTTGTAGCTCAGGGTTATAATCAACAAGAAGGTATTAATTTTGATGAGACTTATGCACCTATTGTTAGACTAAAATCGTTTAGAATTTTACTTGCCTTTACATGCTATAGAAACTTAAAATTATTCCAAAGGGATGTCAAAAGTGCCTTTTTAAATGGATTTATTAACGAAAAAGTGTTTGTTAAGCAACCTTCAGGCTTTGAAGATGAAAATCATCCTTATTACATGATGAAGTTAACTAAAGCTCTATATGGTCTAAAGCAGGCTCCTCGAGTATGGAACGAGAGGTTAAGTAATTTTTTGCTTGAAAATAACTTTGAAAGAGGAAAGGTAGATAAAACCTTATTTATTAAGAAAAAGGAGAACGATTTACTCATAGTGAAAATATATGTTGATGACATAATATTTGGAGCTACTAATCAATCTTTCTGTGAAGAATTCACAGTATTAATGTAAGGGGAGTTTGAAATGAGCATGATAGGAGAACTATCTTTCTTTCTCAAATTACAAATCAGACAAACAAAAAAGGGATCTTCATTAGACAAGACAAATACATAAAGGAACTTATCAAGAAGTACCATTTTGAGAATGCCAAAATGATGGGTACTTTTATTTATACCGGAACTAAACTTGATAAGGATGAAGAAGGCAATACTGCAAATGAGACAAAGTATAGAGGAATGGTTTATTCACTATATCTTACAAGTTCAAGACCAGATATCATGTTTAATGTGTATCTTTGCGCACACTTTCAATTAAATCCAAAAGAAAGTCATCTTCAAGCAGTCAAGAGAATCTTTCGATATCTTAACAGAACTATGGATTTTGAATTATGTTATCCAAAAAATGATTTATTTAACATAGTTAGCTATTGTGATGCAGGTTATGCAGGTGATAAACTCAATCAAAAAAGCACAAGTGGTCATTATCAATTTCTTGGAGGATTTCTAGTTTCCTAGTCTTGCAAGAAACAAAACTGCACAGCTCTTTCAACAACTGAAACAGAATATATAGTAGCTGCTAGTTGTTGTGCTCAAATCTTATGGATGAAGCATCAGCTCCATGATTTCTCTCTGAACTTTAATCATATTCCTATATTATATGATAATACTAGTGCAATAAATCTTTCCAAAAATCCTGTGCATCACTTTAGGACTAAGCACATAGAAATCAAGCATCAGTTTCTTAAAGATCATATTTTAGAAGGAACCATTGATCTTTTGTATGTTAATACTGTAAATTATGTAGCTGATATCTTCACTAAGCCACTCTCTGAAGATAGATTTTGCATGTTAAGAAAAGAGCTTGGTATGTGCTAACTATTTGATATTATTTCTGTATGAATCTTCTATGCTATTTCTCTTTACAAAAATTAGCAGGTTCCTTCTAATCTATTTCTTTAAAATACTCCTATTATTTTAGAAGGCCCTTCTTAGTTTAGAGGCCTCCTCTTAGTTTAGTAGGTTCCTTCTAGTTTAGAAGGCCCATCTTATTTTAGAAGGCTCCTCTCAATTTTACATATTAGGATAGATGTGTCCTAAGAAGGAAGTTACGTCATGACGTTGTTTCAACTTTTAAAACACGCGCACCATCCTGACAGCTTTCTATACGTGACTGACAGAAGATACACAGACAATCACACTTCCTTTATTAGCCTGTACGACTACTAATCTTCACACAAATTCAACGCACTAGAATCTTTTAGCATATTTCTTTCTTCTACTCATCGTTGTCTTTCTCAGAAGTGTCGTTCTTTCCTCTTTGCACCCTAAATCTTTTCTTTCTCTCAAATTTCCTAAACCTTACCAAGCTTACTTATAATGGCATAAATAAAATCAAAGGGACAGAAGAAAACCTTGACTTCCTCTTCTAGACATGGCGAAACTCTCTGCCATGAACAAACTCTGGTTTCTGAGTCTTCTTCTCTGTCACCAATGGTAGGATCATTAAACACCCCTACTAAACTTGTTTTTATTTTCTCTAAGCCCCAAGTTTCAAAAAAACCAATTCAGGAGACTCCAAAGGAGAGAAAAAGAAATATTTTAGCTAAGTTATCCTTAGAATCAGACTCTGATTCATCCTCCGAGCATAAACAACAATATGTCTCTAGCTCTAATGAAGAAGAAGAAGAAAAAAAAGAAGAAGAGAAAGCAAAAGAAGAAAAGAAAGAAAAAGAAAAAGAAGAAAAATCTTCGAGTGAGGGGGAGCCAATAAGAAAAGTAAGGTTCCATGCTCCTTCATTCTCACTACCCACTCTTACTTCGCCTATCCTCTCTTCCAAAACTTCCGCACCACCTTTCACTACTCCTCAACCTTGTTCTAAGGATAAGAAAGTGTTTGAATTGCACTAAATTATAAATGATGATGGTTCAGATGAAGAATCGGCTCTGTTAATAAGATGACCACATCCTAGAGCAAGTTTTGCAAAACAAGCTAAAAAATTGATGAACAAGAAAGAACCCCTGACATTGAAAAGAAAGAAGAAGAAGAATCTCAAAAAGAAAAAGAAAAGAAATAAGAAAAGGCAAAGTGCCTAAGGTCAAAGAAAAAAATGAGGAACCCACTGTTAGGAATGAACTACCTTATAAAGAAGCTCTGTTTAAATAAATCCCCAAAGCAAAAAGGTTAAAACAAAAGCATGGAGAGTTTTCAGCACCGATTAAATTGTTCTAGTCAATAGAAGTTGAAGCTTGGTACAAAATGCGCTACAAAAAGAAAAAGGTGCTTATTGGACGCATTTTGCCTACCAACCTATTCGATGATATCAGTATTCCCATCTCTCCCTATTTTCTTGTTATTGTTGGGAAAACTTTTTAAATTTGGACAAAACAATATGCAACGAATTGGTTAGATGTTTTTACACACATGAGAAAAGAAGAAATTGATGGGAAGCTAGCAATTGTCTCGTGGGTACGTGAGTGCAATATCTTAATTACGGAGGAAATCTTGGGGAACATTAGTGTAATTCCTGTAGGTAGGACTGACCTTCCCTGTCATAAGTGGGATATTGTTGTCCTTGATCTGGGAGAGGTTATGGACTTTATATGTTTGCACACTGGGAATGTCTATGAAGGGAAACCCTGTGTAAACATTTGGACCTACTACCACGATGCCTCACATCTATATCGGCTAATTCAAATTTTCCAAGGAGTGGCTCAGTAGAAAGATGCAATCTCCTAAATACATATGTGGTCTACAATCTTTTAAAGGGCAATGAGATGAACCTTCTAGTAATGATTCTGAAATTTATGGTGGACAAGGGAAGTCACAAGAATACCACTAGTGGTTTACCGTATGGGATGTTGTTGACCAAGATTTTTGCTTATTTTAGAGTGCTTTTTGACAATCTAAGTTAGTATGAACCTGCAAAGTTCCACTCTTCAATTCCTTACCAATTCGGTTACAAACAAAAAGACAATATGTGGATTGAGAAGAAATCAGAAAAAGCAGCAAACCTCTTGGGTCCTACCCTACAAAAGTCAACCCCTGTCGCACTCTAGAGCACAAATGACCTTATTTTTCACTAACTGAGGGACATTTTCTCTAATCAGGATCAAATGTGTGGACAGATTGATAGCCTGCAAAACTAAATCCTGGACATGCAAATCCTTCTTAAAAAATTCTTCAATCTCTTAACTAATTTTGTTACTATTTTTATTTTGATTTTTCTTACATACTCGTGATATTTCTTAATGTTTAATTTCATTCCCTCCTTTTTTTTTACAATGAAAAAGGGGAAGAATAGTTAATGATATACTTTGCATCTGTGATATATTTTCAATATTTCCTTAATGATATATTTGTTTTTGATGATATATGTTTGTGATATATTCATCTGTGATATATTCAATTCTGATATATTCTGCTAATTGTTGCTGAAATTTTGTTGAACCTGTGAAGTTTAATTCTACGATACACAAACGATAGGCTCCTTTCTTTAAAAGTTAGGATCCTTCTAATTATGACTGTGAGTAAGAACATATAAAGTTTACAGATATCTTTCAAAATCCTTTATTATTACTTGAATTTTGAAAATATATCTATTATTGCTTGTCATCATCAAAAAGGGGGACATTGTTAGCTCAAAGTTTATTTTTAACAATTTTGATGATAAATTTATAATATTTCAAAATTTAAATTGGATTTATTTCCTTGTATAGGCAACGATATAATTCTTAAAAGGGAATAAAATTATAGGATAATTGCTTCATTTCTTACAAGAACCTTTTTATGAACTTACCTAATTAGAAATGGTTCTATAACATCTAGAAGGATCTTACTAATTCAAATAATTAGCCTCAGAAGTTTTGACAGAATTTTTTTCTTAACGTCTAAATATCGAAGATTTCAGCAGAGATGATATTGAAGATTCGTTAAATACAAAGTCAACTCAGAATAAAAATGAAGCAACTGCTAGTTAGAGAAGATGTTTACTTAAGAAAGAGCCGTTGTATTTGCGAATAAGAAGATTTTCGAAGTACTTCAGCAGCATCAATATTCTTAAAAGTTATATTAAACTCCTTGTATCTTAGAAAGTAAAAACACTCTAGCGAGAGAGAGATTGTTATTCTTTGAGAGCATACAATTAGCTTACTTTATATTTATTTTTTAGAGCTTGTAAAAGCTTGTTAAACACTTTGAGTGTGAAAATTGGAGAACCTTGAAAAATATGTACTTATGAGCTTGGAGATGCTCGTCAAATTTAACACTTGGATTCTTATAGTGAAATACTCATGTTGGATACATGGGGACTGGACATAGGCTTCGTTATTAGCCGAACTAGTATAAATCGACAGTGTAATTCTTTCTCTCTTCCTAACTTTTAAATTTCCACATTATAAGTTTGTATTTTCAAGAGATTCCTTCGGTTTTACAATATACTCCTATTTTTATATTGCAAGAGGTCCCTTTCTTTTTAAGCGCTAGCAAGCTCTTATCAATTAACAAGCTCCTTTCTTTTTAAGTGCTAGTAGGCTTCTATCAATTAACAGGCTTCTTTTCTTTTGAGCGTTAACAGACTCTTTTCGTTTTTAAACAATTAATATAATTTTTTCATTTTCAACATTAACAAGATCTTTTCGAAATTTGATAAGACCCTTCTATCTATAGATTTATTTTGTTTACCATAATATTATCATTTGAAAGTAACTTGCAATTTTTTCCTTCAAGTTTCAATCCAGGCATGCTAGCAATGACAGATCCTGGAGCAGAGATATACATGCGCATTTTCCAACCATACACAGAACAGTAGCAAATCAATAAAGAATTATTGTGCATGTTATTTATGTTTAACCGATCCTGTATTAGGGGACACGACAGGCTACCGAATACCGAGTTCCAGCTATGGCAAACGTTGTGGTTTGTTAAGTTTATGTTTGTTTATTCTTTTTTCCCATTTTAGGACACTCCAAAGATCATAATAACCTTTTAGCTCTTGAACATCCATAATGGCACGTGGATTACTCCTATAGATTGTTAGGGGATAAAGACGATGGAAGTGTGAAATAGATCCTAGATTCATCGTCGAAGCTACTCTTCGGCTTAGATGGGAACGCTCGAGAGCTTGATTGGGACAACGTAATGAAGTTACCATATTTCCTCCACGTGCAACACAAAGTCCTGACTTTTGTGCTTCCGCCATAATTATCGACAACGAATTCCGATCCTATCATTTTCTTTCTTGGTTAAAAATGACGACTTGCTGTTGAAAGAAGTAAACAATCTTGTTGGTCCGTCCATACAGTTGGGAGCAGACATTTTAGACAAAAGGGTTTCTATTAAGGTTATCAAAAGGAATGCTTATGATTTGATGTCACATGAATTAAACTCTTTGTAACATCAGAGAGATGTAGTTTCGGAAAAAATTTGATTTTGTTACAGTTGCTTTGAAGTGTTTCCATCGGTTATTTGATATAAAACAAAAATGTCAATAAATGTTAAATTTTCAAAAAAAACGTGAATAAAAAATATGCGGCTTAATCATTTTTACTGAAAAAACAATAGTTTTATTATACAGAGTAAAAGTGGATATCACTCATCCCTTAATACTTTACACTCATTCTCACACCCCGTAAAAGTATTTTACTTGAACACGATTACCCCATACCAACTTCAACAGAAAATTTTCACAATATTATTTAATGATAAGGATGATAATTGAACAACTCAAGTGATTGAAATAAAGATATAAATAACGATAACACTTAAGATAGAAAACAACTCTCCTAAATATGCAGCTTCATCAACAAAAGTATAGGAAGCTGTCTACTAAAAAATCTGTTGTTAACTTTCAAAATTGTGGCTGAATTATCTCACGCACAATAGCCACAAAAATTCAACAAACAAATATATATTTCATCACTTAAAAGTCATAAACAAAAGAGTTGCAATCACACGAAAACTGTTGGACGTTTTCACACAAAAAAACACTAATTAGATAACCCAGAAAAATCATGAGGCCTTCGAGAAAACGCAGCTGCTCAATCTAGATAAGATCCCTGAAAATTCAGCTGCCAAAGACACCTTAAAGTTCCCAAATATACAATTGTCGTCATATCCGGTCATTTTTTCCACACAAAACCTCCTCTTAACAATCCAGAAATTTACGATATTACACATGAAATGCAGCTATCAAAAATATTACTAAAATCACCAAAAATCTACACATTATCTTTATTAAGTTGTGGTGATTTTATCCTAATTAAATCCTATCTTTTTTAGGATTTTATCCCAAATAAACCTTATCTTCAAGAATCTTGCACAAGGTAAATTACTCCTATATTCCTCGAATAACCAATGTCCAATTACAAATGATACCTAAAATTAATTAATAAGATATTTTAACATATATATAACTTAACACTGTTCCGTAACTTAAGCATGTGTTAAGTAGTTGTAATGAGAGGTAAAAGCCTGCGGACGAGGCCATGTACATTATTGAATTTTGATACATCACAGAGATTTAAAGTCATAAGTACAAGATTGCATTCATCTACCACCTGAAAGTAGGGACTCTGCAATTGAAGTCGTATACGAGAATGCTTTATCCATAGACGACGGGTAGGACAAGGCAAGATCAGAGAAACCTTCACGATTTCCAAATGATAGGCCACTTGCAGAAATGCAAAGAGATGAAAGTTCAGGCAAAGGAACATCACCCTCCAAGAACTGAACCACTTGGCGCATACTTGGCCTAGCTGCAGGCTCTGAATGTGAGCACAGTAGACCAAGTTTCAACACCAATTCCACTTCTGTTGCTACATATTCTGTACCAAAAGTTGGATCCCTGGCTTCAAGAATTGCACCTCTGAACCAGTGAGCAAACACCCAATCAACCAGAATTGTCTCCTGGTTTGGTTCTATGGGCCTTCTACCACAAGCAACCTCAAGAAGAAACGCTCCAAATGCAAACACATCAGTGCTTGTTGTGGCCTTTCCGGTTCGAGCATGTTCTGGTGCGAGATACCCCACAGTTCCAACAACATGAGTTGTTTGTGGATCAGTTCCATGGTCATATAATCTTGCCAGACCAAAATCTCCCAACCTTCCATTCAATTCTCCATCTATCAAGACATTGCTGGCCTTGACATCTCTGTGAATCACAACTTGTTCCCATTCTTCATGCAGATAAAACAAACCTGAAGCTACTCCTTTGATGACCCTAAACCTTTGGCTCCAAGTCAATGTGGCCTTAGGTTGATCGTAGAGATACTTGTCAAGACTTCCATTGGGCATGTAATCGTACACCAAAAGTAGCTCTCCTTTCCGTCGACAATAACCCAATAGTGAGACCAAATTCCTGTGACGAAGCCTTCCAATACTAACAATTTCTGCTACAAATTCCTTCATTCCCTGTCTGGATTCGTGAGATACCCTTTTGACTGCAATCTCAATCTTAGATGTTGGTAGCACACCCCTGTACACCCTACCAAATCCACCAATTCCCAACAGCTCTTTTTCTCTAAATCCTTTGGTGGCGATATACAGATCCTTGTATTTGAACCTATGCGGACCATAATCAAGCTCCCAATCCTCAACCACTTCAGCGAATTTCCTTTTTCTCCTTATGAAATAAACTATACCTGAACATACAGCTAGAACCAGAGTCAGAGATATCACAGGTATTCCAATGGTTAAAAATCTTGATGTCTTCTTTGGTCCTATTCGAGGCAGCTTAGGAAGTCGAGAGATGCTCAATGCTTCAGCTTGACCGTTCATCTTGAAGCTCCACCCCAACACGTAATGAGATGTTACAACAGAACCAGTTGCTGATGAAAAGCCAAGGTAGGAGATCTCGTTCACGATTGAAGATAAATCATAGTCCAAAGACAGAAGTGGAGTAGTGGGTTTATCAA
>JAOTJB010319194.1:0-27408 GCA_027123815.1 Erythroxylum minutifolium | reverse complement strand
GAAGACTAAACCAATCTTGAAGATTACATGTTTGGGCTGTGCATTCTTGGACAGATTCTTGAAGATTACATGTTTGGTCCATAAATCATTTTCAAGACTTAAGTATTGGTTTATTTGGTTATATTTTCTTAGTATGGCCAAAATTCTATGTTAGGGAGGCTTTGGTGGTGTTTAAATCTGATTAGATATCTTTAGATCAGATTTGGATCAGATTTGATTAGCTAGAGTTTGAATTGTAATGAAGTCTTACAATCCTATTCCAAGTGGGATTCACATGACTTAGACTTTTGCTACAAGTAGGATTAGCTTTTTAAATTCAGATTAGGTTCATCTTGTTTTAGAATCCTACATGTACTAGGATTGGTGTGATACATATCAGATTAGGGACTTAGAGACTTGGTCAAATCAGATTTTTTATGACCTTGTTACTTAGAGTTCTATTAGAATTAGTATTTATAGGGTCTTGGATGTTCATTATCAAGGAAGAATTCAGATTATTCAATTGGAAAAATAGAGAGAGAGAGAGTTTTTTCCTTTAGTTTTTAAAAGAAAAAACCCACAACTTATTAAAGAAATCCTTTCTTTATGGCGTTCAAAACACTTCCATTATAACCTTCGTTCAAGTTTTTTGTATTCCCTGGGTTTTAGACTTTAATAAAGTCTAAGTTTCTAGTTTCATTGTTTCTTGGGTGTAGGTTCTTTATACCAATGTTCTTGTCTTTTTAGACAGGGTCAAGGTCCATCAAAACCAGATTTGTGTTTAGGTTTCTTGGGATCATATAATCATATTCTTGTGGGTTTTCTGGGGTTCTTCTCTATTGTGTTCACATCACATTATGTGTAACATACATAATAATATGTCTACATATTATGTGGTTACCATACATGTTATAAATTAGTTATATAACATGTATGGTAACCACATAATATGTAGACATATGATACCCATGGGTTAGTGACTATGGTGGTAGGCCATGTATAATGCCAGGAACCATGTTACTTACCACACTATAATGCTACATAATATATTGTAACAACCTATATGCTATATGTCACCTTGTATTAATTATGTAATACCTTGTTAAAAGGGACCTGATGGTAAGCAAATGTGAAACCCATTGTATATGTATAGTGCATATACAAGTGGCACTATACATTGGGTAAGGTTACCCGTGTATATCCATGCACATGAGCCAGGATGTTGCTCTTTAGGGATGTAATAAAGGTCACCATACATTACACAATATTTATTCTAGTCAAAAGTAGCCAATCAATTCAGGGTATATCCACCATACCTAATGGATATATTTTCTTACATCAATTATTAGTTAACCAGTATTTGGTTATACTGTAAATTATGGTATTATGTGTATTCCAAATAATGTATAAGGTTTCTAATTGAGCATAAATGCTATTTAGTGTTGGATGATATCATATGACATGGTCCCTAACATTACCATACAACTTATGAGGTATTACGTACATATTTATATACCTTAACATTATGTACATTTTTGCATAACCATGTGTATGGTATCATAACTAAGTATCATGTCATGTGTAGGTATGGATATATATCAGTCTGACAAAT
This sequence comes from Erythroxylum minutifolium, assembly GCA_027123815.1. Lineage (NCBI taxonomy): Eukaryota > Viridiplantae > Streptophyta > Magnoliopsida > Malpighiales > Erythroxylaceae > Erythroxylum > Erythroxylum minutifolium. The sequence goes on along the minus strand of JAOTJB010319194.1, from coordinate 25,817 downwards.
GATAAATTATGTACATAATATGTCCTACCACAAGGGTTGACATACTCATGCTATATTCCTTTATAACTAGTTGAATGGGAAAATAAAACATGCCAGATTTAGCTAAAATAGTAGATTTCAAAACTTCTATTTAGAAATCAAAACATAGCGGAAGCGAAAACACCAAATCAACATGCTTTAATCCATACATTATACGATATAAGGAAAAGAAATAAGATAGGAATATTATCGACTCCTCGCTGTAACTTTGATCATTACTGCTATATCCTCAACCAATCCGATGTACCACTTGTTCTCCTTAGACAACGTGGTTATCAAGATCCTTTGGTTGGAAAGGAGAAGAAAAATATGATGGCAAAACTTTTCCTATTTTTTGTTAGCTTAGAGAACAAAAATGAAGAGCTTGAAGAGCTAAAATTCACGCACACTTCTCCTTGTTTTTGAAAAAACTTTCTTTAAGTCCAACATTTAGACGATCATCTGGAGAGAATGGAGAACCTAAAAGCCATATACGTTCATCTTACAAAATCATTCAAAAGAGCTTTTCGTATAGGTATTTAAAACAAGCCATTAAAACCATTTAACAAATGAGATGATGCCCACTCCACCTACATGCCTTTATTAATATAAAACATAAGTTAATGCTCCATATTCGTTTATCATGCAATCCACTCAAAAGAGCTTTACGTATATGTATTTAAAACAATCCATTAAGGTAATGCTCACTCCACCATCATGCCTTTATTAATAAAAGAAATAAGATAATGCTCCACTTCATTCTTTAATGCAAAGAATGCTAAAAAGGTTGGCCATACAAACCATCAACCTTTTTAAAAACAAGTATAACTGAATTCTGCATGATAGAATTCAGTTATGCTTATACCTTTTTTTAAATAATTGTAATTTAATTAATCTAATTAATTAAATCAAAATCTAGTCCAATATTAAATATTATTTTGGGCTTATAATTAACAATTAATTAGTATAAGCCCAACATTTAATTATAGGCATAAGACCCAATTTAGTTAACTCTTAATTTATTCCTATCTTATTGCTCTAAATCCAATTCATCCATTTCTCTCCAAACTGTCTCATTTTCTTTCCGATAACCTCTGTTTATTTTTCTTACTTTTCTTAATAACCTTCCCAGAAGTCATGTGGGGAATCTAATTGGACTTACATAATTCAAGCTCTAATAAGCCCATAATTAATTTAATCTCATTAGAATTAATTCTAGCTTGTTAACTAAATGTCATTATACTAAAAACAATTAGTTGAACTCTTGAATTACTTAATATTATGAGAGCATATATTTCAAATAAGATGTCTAATTGCAAACCCTATTTATTATGAACCTTATTATAACCATCCGCACAATAAAGGGTAAAATTACCATTTTGCTCTTATATTGATTTTGCTTCTAGATCTCCTGTTTTACTCTATAAGGTGATTAATATACAAGATCTCATCTTGGTGTTAAGACTTGATGGGTAGCTAGTCCATCAAACTTTTGGTGCCAGTTTAATCACCAATGTCCATAAAATATCTGGAAGTGATGATATCACTATAAATTCTTTATTTGAGTGAATGTTCCCTGATACATGTTTCAATTAATAATTCCAACATGCAGAATCAATTAATAATTCCAGCATGCAAACATTGGATTAATACTCTATAAAAATCCGTTCCACTCATATCAAGAATTGTAATGAAACACATATGAGTTCACCACTCATTAAGATTGTGGTCCATAATAAGCAAATGCAAAAATGTATGTTTTAAGATTAAAGTAACAGCTTACTTTATTCATAACATATGTGATTTCAGATTCATTTAATAGTGCCATTATCGATAGTCAACTACTATCATGATATGAAACTCATCATTCTCTTGAAGTAAACTCCTTTACTTTTATGGAGATAAATCACAACACTACAGTCTAAATCATAATCAAGCAACCAACTTGATTATTCAACTATGAATAACTTAATTTAGATTCTAATAATATACGTATTTCTCATACATCTCTATGTATATGCATATTACTTACAAAAGAATCTCGGTACCTTATGACTAGATATATAATACTCATAAAAATCAAACTCTTTTGTTTTATTAATAATAAATATTTTCATTACAAAAGTAACTAAAAGAAAATTAAGTTATAAGTAAATACACTTGCTATCCAGGGCACTATATTTACATAACTCCAAAATAACCAATCACTTGTAATGGATTATTATTAACCTAATAATAATCCCACACATCATGTACACAAGGCCTAATACATGTGTAGATATTTACCTAAATATGCAGGTATATATTTATATGACTATTATACAAGCCATGTATAATCTTTCAATGATAGTATATTTGTGTTCTACATCCACGTATACATATAGTGGATCTCCATAATGTACCTTCTCATTATCCCAATGCACCAGATAGGAGAGCACATATTAACCATTATACATGTATGGGATTACAATATCTGGTATTATATCATGCAATTATATATTCTACAATATGGTATTTGGTACTAGCATAAATATTGATAGTTACATGTCTCTCATATAATTGTTACTTGATATATTAATAAATGAATAACAACCATATTGATTGTGATACCTCTATCACAAGAGGTGTACATTGGATGTGCGCAATATCATGGTCTCATATATAGTTATAAGTTTATCCATATGTAATGCTAGTGCTATGTAACATCTAATGTAAATATAATGTGCCAATACTAATACTTCATGATAACTTACATAGTCATACCACAATCATTGCCTAAATCCCAATGTCATACCATGCTCATTATGGATGGTTGCCAAGTCCATACTGTATGGATCAACTTTTAGTATGGCCAATGGTGCACTTGCATGAGCCATATACTTGGAAGTTTATAACACACTCGTTACAGTTTCATACACTATGTATGTGTATGAATCAATAAAAGTATCATAACATAGTCCAAACTAGTATAGATAGCATTATGATATGTCATCATATCTGGATATAGTTACCACTACATGTATACTAACGACATACCTTATAATTTGTCAACTTGATACATGATTGTAATGTATCCATATCCATTGTTAGTGGGTTATGCTAATAAGGCCTGTTTTATATGGTATATCATGGCCATACCCACCTTGGTATCAATATAGGTATGTATATCAACATTGGAAGACAATCTAAATATAGTCTTATAAATATCATTATGATGAGTATACCATACATAACGTTATATTAGTCTGATTATTTGATACCAGTTATCTTTACCTGGTATCACACCAGATGTATACTATCCTTTTAGGCACTGATTAGACATATGGTGACCTAATACCTTTCAGTGATGCTACAACCATAATGTATGAAGATGAGTAGTATCAATATATGCAATATATGGAGTGAGATCAATTGCAAATGGTTACCATGATCCATTGCCAGTTGTAACCCTGTCCACATTAAACCATAACAGATATATGGTTGAGTGCATATCTATCCTTAGTATATTATATAAGTACATTATATGTGACCGGTATATATAATAAATAACACCTATAATAGTAAACCATATATCCTTATCCCATATAGTCAACATGATTACCTATCCCATGACTAATGAATATCTAGGCATATATCTAGGGATGGGTATATATTCTATGCTATGTAGAACGTAGCATATTAAATAATATTGAAAATACCAAGGGTGGCATTATAATATCCATGGCCTATACCCTTCCTTGGATGTAGTGGGAGTGTACCTGTTTGTGGGTATGTATTAGTATGGTTTACCTATCATATCCTAGCCAGTTGTATATCCCATGCACCATATTCCAGAGTACCCTAATATAATATGATACCAGATTACAGTTGGTCATACATTATAGTACCAATAATACAAACTATATATCTAATGGTATAAGTGTCATATATATAGCCCATTAGGACAGTACAATGCTTGAGTATAAGTGTCAGATATATAGCCCATAATACATTTATTAACCCTACCATAAATTAATGGTACCATCTATGGACACCATATAAGACTTACCATAATCTGTCACATGTGTTAGATTACAAGTCATATGGATGTCTATTGGTATAAAGTGATGTGTATGATAATATAACAGTTATATGTCATGGTGACATACTGTAACCCAAGCTCCATGTAAGTCACTATAGGATACACTCCATAATAAATATGTGGCTCTTATGATAACTAAACTTAGATTACTCAATGTGACCCACCATCCATACATGGTAGCACTGGCTAGCAAACTCTGTGTACACATTATGCATTGGGACATATTTATAAGACATAGACATACAAGCAAATGTGTTCTTATAATGGTTTTATATCAGTGTCCTGGGATACACATATCACTCTTATACATTGACGTACAAATAATATAGGGTGGTAATGAGCACTAAGTTATATTTTGTGATACTAGTTACCTATATTTTTTATGGTTGGTATGATAAGTAGGAATGTCATCTGGTTACCTATGATATGGTATGCTTGCAATTAGGTTAGTGGAAATGAAGTATGTAAATAGTATACTAGTACTAACAGATGTTATATATCTAACCTTAATTATAGTACTAACTGTAGGTTGGTACGTAGTGGCGATACTATAGGCATACCACCTGGCTATATAACCTAGCCTATATATTATAAACCCTATAATTAACTATACAAGTATAATTATGTGTACATGAATATCCCATTTTGATGTACTCATAAATATTTCACAATTTATTAGTTAGTGTACATAAATTTACAGCCATGTCATGACATAATACCATTTTTACATCAACCCACCAATGTTTAATTAGAGTATGTATATTATAACATGTTTATCAGTAGAATGGATGAGAGACATACTTGAGGTCCCCAAACATATATGTCCAAAATATATCCTAAACATGCCTAGGGTACACATTCATGTAGTTATTATGGTTATGACTATGTAAGTTATACCATTACAATCTAGTGTAATGCTCCAATATTAATGGTATGTCATCATATACCACTGTATAATTTACTAAGTTACTTAGTGTATGTCATTGGCTATGCCATTATAATCAACACTAAATTGTGTGATGCATACTCACAGTAATTACAATTTCACCCATCCATTGTAATTACATGGTAATTACAACCATATCCACATGTTGTATATACCATATGTATACCATGATACCCAAACATGGTACTCACTTGTTATATGTGTAATCTCAAGGATGTTTGCCAGATAAGTGTAGTACCACACTATACCATGGGTATAATCATTGCATATAGATGTGATATACCTATATAGGTGTAAATTACCATAGCATTTCACACTTATATAGGTGTAATACATCTATATCCAATGATGGATATAAATTACCATAACATTTCACACCTATATAGGTATAACACATCTATATGCAATGATTATACCCATGGTATAGTGTGGTACTACACTTCCAAAATAGCAAAGATGTTAGTATTTCCTAGTAATACTATATGATATCATATGTGTGTTAGTAAATAACAACATTTCCTAGTAATACTATATGATATCATGTGTGTTAGTAAATAACAACATCGCAGTTGATGCATATATACAGATGTAAGGACATAATGTATTGATATGATGGTAATGTCACATTTGTACCATATATAATGCAGGATTATAAATACAAGTTAGTGATAGTACACTTAATATCACTTACCAAATACATGCCCATACTAGGGGAACTGTACAATTAATAGCATGAGTATTACCATATGGACATGTATTTGGTATCAAGTGTATTACAGTCATATGGCTATTTGCATGTCCATAATGCATATTTAATACTGGTCATCATATTAATAGTCTCATACATGTACTACATACTTATTAAATTAGGAGAGTATATACTAGTATTAAATATAACAATATATTATCATGGGCATCTCTCATATATAGGGATTTGACATATAATAACATTGAGTATCACTATGTAATACTATACACAGTGTAGTGCATGTATTTGTTAGAGTAGTGCTTTAAAGGCAATCACCATTAGCACTTTTGTACAAAATTTATTTTGATTAATGAAGCAAATAGGCATTTTTCATTGATTTGTTATTTATTTATATATATAGGAATTAATATTGATCTTAAATCGAATTAATGAAATCCATGATACAAAACATGGCATAAAGGAAATCATGATGAGATCATGATAATGAGACTCCTATCATGTGCATTTATGTTAGTATCTAAATAATCCCTAGTCATAGGATTTGATCAAGCAGTGGATCTCATAAACTGTAAACATGAGATATTTAGAGTTAATATATAGATGCTTACTAAGGGTAGTAAGTACATCGGATGACCAGCTATGACATTATCATATGGATGATCTATCAAATGTCAATGATTAATCTCATCATAGCAATGGTGCAAATATCCTTAGACTTGAGGTACTCAAGGCTATCTTAGATACTGGTCCTGTGATTTGACACCATTCCTTGTTGCTTCAAGATGAGGTAACTCATAGGGTGGTCAATGAGTATAGCTATTGGTATTCGAAGGTAATTGGATAGCCAATAAAGGATTCACCACTCCTGAGAAAAGGAGATGATACCCACTACCTCTTATCGAGGTAATTACTCGGGATTCTCTGGCCAGAGCAATTATATGTCATGAAGAGAGCCTTTAATAACACATTGAGTAATGATATCCCAAGACAAGAACTAACATCACTTGGACTAGATTTTACATAATTAGTCTAGCAGGAGTTGACATATAGCCTATACTCTGAACCAAGTGGGGTATAGGATGGTGGAGGGATGAATTTCATGGTAATTGAATATGGAAAGGTTCGTAAGTTAGATAATGAACTATTGAAGAGTTTGAGTGTTAATCCACTTACATTATGGTAAATTGGCATCATGAAACCTTTCATGATTTGCTCAAATTAATAGTTAATTTAAGTGAGCAAAATAACTAGGAACCTAAGGGTCACACGCATAAAAGATTGGACGAAAAACAAAGTGTGCATGACTGTCAATTAAGCAAGTCACGATCGTGGCTTATAGGCCACAATCATGATTGACTTAATGAAAAGTAGTACATAAGTGAGTTCTTCTCTTATTTACACAAGAACTTTAGCCATAAAACATACACAATAAAGAGACTAAGGGTTTACAAGAGTTTTAGAAGTTGAAATGAGTGATCTTGAGATTTATTCATACAATCTTAAGTAATTATTGCATGAGATTAATTGTATGAAATTTGGTCTTGATCTAACTCTCTCTAGAGCATCTACTTAAACTCATCTTGTTTGGTGCTATAACCACTCTTACACACTGATTTTTCTTCATGTTTGTGTGCTCCTTAGAGGCCAAGGAAGGTGTTTGATGTTTGCTACAACCCAAACAAGGAGAAGATTCAAAAAAGGAGGAGCATTTGCCGGTACATATGTTGTAATTTTATGTTCTTATAATCTGTTTATACATGCACATAGATTCTAAATTTTCTTGGGATGTCATGTGGTTGGAATTTTGATTCCAACACTTCCACTACCTTGCCATGTATGTGATGCATGAATCCATGGCTCTCTGACAATTGTATTAGAGCAAGTTATGCATATATAAAGTGATCTATAGCAAGTTATGCATGTATAAAGTGATTTATAGAATATGTGCAAAATATTTGCTGGGTTGTGACTGGCATGCATGTTGATTTCAAAAAATTCGTATAAATTGTATAAAAATAGTTTTTTCTGATTTTATTTCACAAAAATGTTTATATGATGTTATATTGTGTTTTTTTTTAAGAAAATTTCAATTGACTATCATTTGCTATTTTATTGCGAATTAACCTTTAGTCTGTTCATATTTTGGTTTCTAGGAATTTTTGGAAAACATAATGTATGTGCTGATTTTGAAAATTTAGTAATAATTATAGGAAAAGTTTTCTAATTTTCTTTCAAATAAATGTTTATAAGGTTTTATTTTATGTTTTTGTTAAAGGAAAATGCAATTGAATGTCATTTTCTATTTTATTACAATTTTAGTTTCGGCCTGATGCATGTATGAAGTTCTGGAAAATTCTAAAAATTTGATGAACATGCATGCTTGTGAATTCTAGAATAATTTTATAAAATTTTTTTTTGAATTTTCTTCATGAACATGCACATATGATGTTTCCATATGTATGAGATGCATGACACCTATTTTAAAGTGATTGATTATTTATTCTCGATTTTACATGCATGCTGGTGGTGTATGACAAGTGTTAGTGGACATATGATGTGCTGGAAAATTCCACTTAGTTTATAAAGAATTCTTAGGAATTAGATTCTAGAATTTTTTATTAGGCACATTTAGAATGTTTATATGACACTAGAATTTTTTCAGAATTAATTGAACTTGATTCAATTAATAGATAAAGTCAAAGTCAACATTGGACAACTTTTTGAAAGCTGATAGGGCTGACTTGTTTGATGACTTATGTGTATATGTTTCGGTTATAATACCTTAAAATTATTTTTATGAGATAAGAAATGTATTATTTTGATGCTAGTATCATACAAGTTCATATGCTTGAAATTAGATTTTTGGAAAATTTTCGGACATCAAATTGGTCTTTTTAGTGTCTAATAGGTTAACTCATTTATTTTGACAATTTTAGCCGTCAAGATTTTTTTTGGCTTTGTTGGATCGAAAACAAAAACATACTTGGTTTGGCTAAATGGTATATTTCAAAAACTTTTTCTGAGATCAAAACATAGCGGAAGCGTGAACACCAAATCAACATGCTTTTAATCCATACATGATACGACAAAAAAATAAATATAATAAGAACAAGATCGGAATATGACCAATTCCTCACTGCTGTGTCCTCAACCAATCCGATCTACCACTTGTTCTCTTTGGACAACTTGGTTAAAACGATCCTTTGGTGGAAAAGGAGAAGAAAAATGTAGAGGTTTTTCTTTGTATGTTCGACTAGCTCAAAGAACAAAAATGAGACCTTCTCATTTTCTATATTCGGCTAGTTGAAAGAACAAAAATGAGACCTTCTCATTTGTTATAGCTGACAGTTTTTGAGAGATTAGAGAGAGAGTAAAAAATGCACCACTTCATTCTTTAATCAAAAGAATGCTAAAAATGTTGTACATTTTTCTACATGCCCACATTTATTTAAAACCAACTATTAAACTATTTGAAGATGAGAAACATGATCGGTTTTACTTTGGGAGTGAGTGGAGAGAAACTGAAAACGACCCACGTTGTGTTTAGCAATTCAATGCTAAATGTGTTGTTGTCCCTTTAGCTACAAAATTGAAATCTACATTATTGTAGAATTTAGTTTTGCCCTCCCTTTTCTTTTAAAATATTTGTTTTAATTCAATTAATCTAATTAATCAAATCAAACTAAAATCTAGCCCAATATTAAATGTTCCTTTTGGGCTTATAATTAACAATTAATTAGTGTAAGCCCAACATTTAATTATAGGCTTAAAACCCAATTTAATTAATTCTTAATTAAATTGATCTGGTCTTATTAGCCCATATCCAATTCGGTCCTTTCTCTCATTTCTGTCTCATTTTCTTTCCAGTAACCTTCATTTATTTTTCTTACTTTCCTTGATAACCTTCCTAGAAGCCACGTGGAGAATCTGATTGGACTTAAATAATTCAAGGTCCAACAAGCTTGGAATTAATTTAATCTCATTAAAATTAATTCCAACTTATTAACCAACTGTCATTCCACTAAAGACAATTGGCTGAACTCTTGAATTACCTAAAATTATGAGAAAATGTGTTTCAAATTATTAATATGATGTCCAATTGCAAACTCTATTATAAATCATATTATAGCCATCCACAAAATAAAAGGTAAAGTTACCATTTTGCCCGCATATTGGTTTTTCCTTCTAGATCTCCTGTTGCACTCTACATGGTGATTAACACACAAGATCAAATCTTGGTGTTAAGACTTGATGGGTAGCTAGTCTATCAAACTACTGGCACCAGTTTAATCACCAATCTCCGTAAAACATCTAGAAGTGATGATATGACTATATACTCTTTATTTAAGTGAATGTTACCAGATGCATGCTTCAGTTAATAATTCCAACATAAGGATACTAGATTGATACGTTGTAAAAATCCATTATGATCATATCAAGAATTATAACAAAACACACATGAGTTCACCACTAATAAAGTTTATGGTTTGTAATAAACAAATGCTAAAGTGTGTGTTTTAAGATTAAAGTAACAGCCTACTTTATTTTTTAAAAAACATATGCGATTCCATATTCATTTAATAGTGCCATCACCGATAGTCAACTAGTATCTTGACTTAAAACTCATCATTCCTTTGAATTAAACTCCTTTATTTACATGAAGGTAAATCACAATACTACAGCCTAAACTATAATCAAGTGACCAACTTGATAATTCGACTGTGAATCAACTAATTTAAATTCTAATAATATACATGTTTCCCATACTTCTCTATGTATATGTATATTACTTATAAAAGAACCTTGGTACCTTATGACTAGTTACATTATGCTCATACAAATAAAACCAAACTCTTTTGTTTTATTAATAATAAATATTTTCATTACAATATTGTAACTAGAAGAAAGTTAAGTTATACGTAAATACACTTGCTTTCTAGGGCACTATAGTTACATAACCCTAACAATATCACACTTGCCCTAAAGCAAGTTTGACATATCCCTCATTACCATACCTTCTAGGTGACCCTCGAAACTCTTATGTGACAGTGTCTTCATGAATGGATCAGTTGTAACATCCCATTATCCTATAATTAGGGTTAGAACCCTAGCATACTATATATGAGAGTTTATTGAGACAATTAGATTAATAACTAATTGAGAAAAGGATCTATTAAGGTGTGACAAGTGGACAAATGTCTAAGAGACAAATGGTAGCATAATTGTTGGACAAATGTAACATATGCATTGGAGATATGCGTCAAGACCCAAAAGAGACAACTAAGTCACATTTTGTGCAAGGAAATTTTAGTAGTCCTTTTGCTTGCTTGCTCCACCGAAATTCTCGACCATCAAACCTCTCTTCTTGCTCATCCATCACCGAAACGTCTTGCAAGCCTTTAGCCATTTATGGTTTCAATTGTTTCTCTATTCTTGTCTTTGCTTCATCCATAGAAATCTCCCATTTTTATCTCCCCATATTTGGAATTTTCTGAAGGATTTGAATTATAAATCAAATAAGTTGTACTTTAAGTTTTATGGTAGTGTAAATGACTTCTCTTAAGGTTTTAACATTTGTAAATGGATGCATGCGCGTGAATGGTGTGTATTTTCATGCTTTTGGATTGCTCCATGCATGAATGGTGTTGATGCATGTGTGGGTGGTAAAGGAAGAAGTAAATTCCTAATATGATTTGCAAAGTGAAGGATTGTGATGATTGGAGTTAAATGAAGAGTAAGGAAATGTAGAAATTGTAACATGTAAAAGTATGAATTAGGTTCTGTTTTGGGTTGTAATTATTCATAAATATGTGAATTGTAACTAGAGATTTTAGAACTAAAAAATTAGGTTTTATTAAATCATCAACTTGAGATGATAGAGAAATGATAGGGTTTTGGCAATGAAGTGTGTTGAAGTATGACATACGTATCATTTTTCTAAACATATGTCTATATTTTGGACATAACTTGATCTGTGAATGTCTAAATTGGATGGATTTTGATCTAGAGAAAACTAGAAACATCGAATTTGAATTTTATCACTAATGGTTTTAAAATTTAGCTTGAAGTTGAGCTCTGCCATAGGGGTCAGCACTATCCCTGACAGACTTCATGTCCTATTTTTATTGAATAAACTGTATTGATTCAGGTAAAATTAGACAAAATTTTCTTCATAAAAGTTGTATATTATTCTCTTATAATTCTATTAGTGCAAAACTTGTAATTTTTGGATGTCGGAATTGAGAGATATGATATTTTCAAGTTTGAGTTCTTATCAAGGATGCATAATCACGCAAGAATCCTTCATTTATAGTAGTGCACGATCATGCACAAGCATGATCATACACCAACCTTTCAAGCATGGAACAATCGTGTACCCATCCTTCAATTATGGAATGCACGAGCGTGCTTCACCTAGTTGTGAACAGTCTGCAATCTTTTGAGCATAACTCATGGAATACTAAACCGAATTGAATGATTTGTGTTGCATTTGAAACTTATGACATAGAGGAAAATTTTATTATCACAACTTATTGTTTAAAAACATCGTTTTCTTGTTCAAAATAATCATACAAATCTTGCCCAAAAATTTGTCTTGAGAAAAAAATCTGGAAAATTAAAGCCGTAGGTTGAAATTTTGGTTTCAATTTTATCTTCCTCTTTTGACCTATTTTACATGTCTTTAAGGCATGAATTTGAAGAAACTCAAACAATGAAAGTCATAGATATAGATCTTAGCTTAACCTTTGTGAACGTGGTCTGATAAAATAATGACTGGAGCTTGAGTTATGCTTGTTTTTCTACCACTGACTGTGAAAAACACTGTACAAAAGCCTTATATTATTTCCTTATTTTTGGGAACTTTAGAGCTCGAATTGGTCAAAGTATAAAACATTAAAAATGGTTGTTAATGTCTTATTAATGTTTTTGTGAAACAGTTTGGCTAGAAGATATCTTTATAAGTTTGTGTAGTTAATTAAAGTCATACCCTAAAACAATGGACTATTTTGATGAGGATGAGTTCAAATTTGGAAATTTTGATATGTTAAAGGAATAAATGAGTCCTTTTAAATGCAAATATGATCTCTTGGACATGAATAATGTGTATAAGGTATGGATGAATAAGTATTGAAGGATAGAGGGTATTTATGAATGAGAATTGGATGAAGGTATAAGTATATTGCTGGAAAATTTTAATGAATGTATAGATTTATCTTGCTAAAATTTTAGATATAAAGTACCAATTGTGTGTGTTTTATAAGAAGCTTTTTGATAATGGAAATGTTCAAGGATAAGTGTAAATATGAGTTGGTAATGATATAAAGATGTTCTTATGGATTTAATGTGATTCAAAGTATGTAAGTGATGAATTGGGAATGATTGAATGAGAACGAGAAAATTGTGGGATTGTATAATCCTAGAAAAAAAGTGGTATATGTATGGGTGATCAGTTGAAAGTAATCAAGTTTATTAAGAAACATACCTAAGAATTTGTCATTGAACATGCATAATACAGGTGCTTATTCATTTGAATGAGTAATGTGGTAATATGAAAATGTATGTGATTGCATATAGAAGAGCACGTTGAGCGACCGCTTCTAGGCATTGTCGAAACTTCAAGGAAATAAGTTGAAAGGAGCAATAGTGAGTAACCTAAGATGGTCTCACATTAAATTATCGTTGTTTACATTCCGTGTTGAATTGTGATATGAATGTGATTGTGTTGATTCCGAATAATTGATTGTCTGAGGAGTTCTATAGTCTAGATTGTATTGGAAGTGCAGCTTAAATGTGAATATGACTGACTATGTGTTCTCAACTTATATGTTGAATGCCGAACCAAGTCCGAAGATCATTGTGAATGAGAAATGTGAACGCGAAAACAATGTACTGAATATGATGACTAGAAATATGAAATGCATCTATTCCATGAATGCATGATTTATAAAGATAGTTGTGACTAGAGTTACTAATGAAAATAAGCTTAAAGCTTAAACATTTGTTGTAAGAGCCTATGGCTCAACTTGTATGATAAAGACCGATATTCACAACAGATATAGGATAGTATGATAAAGCCCAGTATCTACAATGGATACGGGATAGTGAAAAGGCACTCGATCACAACAATGTAATAAATAAATTTGGGTCTCATAAACATTGCATACACGTATGATATGAATAACTTGAGCAACTGTATTGTTTTAAGAATCGTATTGTGTGAAATGTGTGAAAGCTTATCGATCAATATGTCTTAATGATTATAATGAAATGATGAAATGTATGGATTTTTTTGAAATGGACTATTGTGTGCAAAGTGTTTTGTGATTTTACATGATGAAAATTGAGATGATGTGAATTATATGATGACATAAATTGTCTGTTGCATGACAAGAGTGAACCATCGAGGATGGTTACTCAACTGAGTTCGTAAAACTTAAACAAAATGTAATGTTGGCATTTTCAGGTTTGAGAGAGTGACGACTTAGCTCCTAAAACTTCTTAGAAGAGTTTTTGGTACAATTTTTGGATAGAAGAACATGGCTTAAAGGTCAGTCAGTTGGGACTGAAGGATTATTCTTAGTTTTATTAACTCCTCATATATGTAGCATATTTTGTAGAGAGAGCTGTGACTCTGATAGACTGATATTGTATAAACATGAATGATGGATATCATGCTACATATTAAATTATGGTTTGTGAAATGAAATGCTGAGATTTTAGATTTAGCCATTTTGTTAATTGTGATTTTAATTATGATGCCATGCGATATAATGAAAGTGAGATAGTTAGTATGCCATTTCTATTAGGTCTGTGCACGTTCATCCGAAGGGTGTACATGTACATGTCGGATGGAAGTAGGATGCTCCAATTAGTGGTATCAGAGCATGGTTAGCATACATAGGGATATGTAGGAGTGTTAGGCATGAATAATGTGAGAATTTCGGATGGTAATCGAAGTTATTATCTCTTATAAGTAATCCACTATAGGTGGTCAAATGGAACAATCAGCTGACCTAAGATTGGAAAGAGCCAGTAGAGAGTCATCGGTGTCTCAACCTAAGGGAATGCCTCTAAAAATTCTTGAGAGAAGGGAAATGAGGTACGATAAACTAAAAAAGTAGGGGCTATGGACTTCTATGGAAGTACAAACCCTGCAAAGGCCAAAGGATGGCTAAAAAGAACAGAGAGAGTCTTGGTCAGATGGACTGTGAGTCGGACGAGAGGTTCGACTATACTATTTCTCTATTGTAAGGCCCAGCGTATCAGTGCTATAAAGTTGTTCCAGGTAGTACCATCAAGCCTTGTAGTATGAGATGGGAAGACTTCCTGAAGGATTTCAAAGAAATTTGCATGCCCAAAATCTTCACAGGTAGAAAAATGAAGGAATTTCTAGATCTGAAGTAAGGCAGTTTGTCTGTGGTAGAGTATGAGGTTAAGTTCAATGAGCTTATGGGATATGCTACTATCTTGATTCCTACTGAGGAAGACAAGTGCAGGAGATTTGAAGACGAACTGAACATGGAAATCTAGACGAGGTTAGCTATTTCTAACTTGGGTATTTTTACAGAACTACGAGCTGCCTCGATCCACATTAAGCAGTTGTTAAAGGACAGTTATTCTAAGTATAGATCAAAGTCTAGACAAAAGACGCCCAGTGAATCTCAGGGCAGTTCTTGTAAAAGGTTCTGCAAGCATCAGAACTGAACTTTCAAACCACCGACTGGATCAAAACAGTTGGTGTTCAGACATAGAGGTAATTTTGTTCAGTCCGGCAATAGTAGAGATGCAATATTGGATCAGTTTTTCAAATTTTGAGCATTGTAGGAAGAAGCAAAGTGGTGAATATTGGAAGTTGATAGGAGCTTGCATTCGATACAGTTCATTTGATCATCAAGCCAGGGACTATTCTGTTATGCTTAGAGCACAGTCTGGTAGGAGAGGAAGTGTAGGGACATAAACTACAATTCAACAGAGCCAAGCCAGTGGGTCTAGACAGAGAGGTCATGGTAGAGGTCTTGGTAGAGATTGAATGAATTTTAGGAGTGCTACTGGTAGGACTAAGGTACGAAGCAATCAATCGGAGTCTCAGGCCCAAGTCTATGGCAGATGAGACAAGAGGCTCAAGAGTCTCCAGATTTTGTTACAGGTGTGTTACCCTATTTACATTTGAGTCTTATGCATTAGTAGATCCTAGATCTATGCATTCTTTTATTGCACCGCATATGGCATCTAGGTTACATTGTGATAGAGAGTTATTAAGATGTGGATTAGAGGTGAGTACATCGATAGGTAGTACCACTATGGTAGGAGAAGTCTACAATAGGTGTTTGATTCGAATTGATCAGGTCGAATTAGAAGCAGACTTCATTATATTACCGCCAAAGGAAATTGATGTTATCCTAGGTATAGATTGGCTCACTGCTCATAGGGATTTGTTATACTAAGGAGGTAATATTTGAATCTCATAATCAGCCGAGAGCAGTGTTCAGAGGTATTAGCCAAGTAGTGCCAGACAGATTGATTTTATTTATGAGTGCCTTGAGGTTGATGCAAGGAGGATGTGAGGCTTATTTGGCCCATGTCATCAACACTTAAACTGAGTAAGATATGCAGGACATTCTTGTGGATAGGGAATTCTTGAATGTGTTTCCCACAAAGTTACCTGGCTTACCTCCAGATCAAGAAACAGAGTTCATAATTGATCTAGTTCCAGGTGCTGCTCCTATATCCATTCCTCCTTATAGGATGGCACCTGTGGAGTTAAAGGATTTAAAGACTCAGTTATAAGAATTACTAGATAAGGGATTTATTAGACCCAGTATGCCACCCTGTGGAGATCTAGCCTTATTTGTGAAGAAGAAAGATGGAACATTGAGACTGTGCATTGATTATAGGTAACTGGATCGGGTCACAATGAAGAATAAGTACCTGTTACCTAGAATCAATGATTTATTTGATCAGTTACAAGGACTTCAGGTGTTCACTAAGCTGGATTTAAGGTCTGGGTATTATAAGCTAAAGATAGTGGAGGTTGATGTACCGAAGAGTGCTTTCAGGAGCAGGTATGGACATTATGAGTTTTTAGTAATGCCATTTAGGTTGACTAATACCCTAGCTACATTTATGACATTAATGAATAAGGTGCTTCATCCTTACTTGGATCACTTTGTAATTATGTTTATTGATGATATTTTGGTGTATTCAAAGGATAAAGAAGAGTATGCTGAGCACTTAAGAGTGATACTACAGATTATGAGACAGAAATGATTATATGCCAAATTCTGTAAATGTGAGTTTTGGCTAAGTCAAGTAGTGTTTTTGAGTTATATAGTAAATGGGCAAGGTATTTAAGTGAATCCAATGAAGATAAAAGCAATAATGAAATGGGACGCTCTGAAGAATGTGTCTAAAATCTGGCATTTCTTAATATTGGCTGGATATTACAGAAGGTTTATCGAGTGGTTTTTTTATCTTAGCCCCTCTGACTAAACTTCTAAGGAAGAATGTGGTCTTCAGATGGAATGATGAGTGTCAAAGAAGTTTTGAGGAATTGAAACATCAGTTGACTACAGTGCCAGTGTAACACTATTTCATTGGGAACTGGTGGTTATGTAGTATACAGTGTTGCTTCGCATTAAGGATTAGGATGTGTATTGATGCAGTATAGCAAGGTGATAGCCTATGCATCGAGACAGTTAAGGTCTCACAAGATGAACTATTTGTTACATGTTTTAGAGCTTACAACAGTAGTCTTTGCTCTAAAGATATAGAGATATTACTTGTATAGAGAGACATTCCAGATAAACACTGATTATAAGAGCTTGAGGTATCTACTGAGTTAGAAGGAGTTGAACATGAGATAGAGAAGATGGATTAATCTATTAAAGGATTATAACTGTATGATTGAGGATCATCCAGGGAAAGCTAATATAGTGACAATCGCATTGAGTAGGAAGTCAAATAGTAGTGTAGCTCAGATTCAGTTATCGAGGTTACTGAGCTTAATTCAGTTGAGAGATTCAAATGTGGAGTTAAATTTAGAGCAAAGTGAAGCATTGATAGCTACTCTAAAGTGGAGACAGATGTTGCATGACAGAATTAGAAGAGTTTAGAGTAAATATCCTGAAATGGTGAAATTGATTGAGAAAATTAAGATGAATCCAAATTCTGAATTTGAATTGAGAGATGAAACATTATAGTTAAAATAGAGGTTGTATGTGGCTAATGTGGATGAATTAAGAAAGAAAATTCTAGAGGAAGCGCATATAGTAGCTTATGTTATGCATCCTGGTACTACCAAGCTGTATAATATGCTTAAGCAACATTTCTGGTGGCCAGGGATGAAGAAGTAAGTAGCTGACTATGTAGCTAAGTGTTTAACTTGCCAGTAGATTAAAGTTGAGCATTAGGCTCCAGTTGGTAAGTTTCATTCATTGTTTATTTCGGAGTGGAAATGGGAACAAATCACACTGGATTTCATTATGGGATTGCCTAAGACACTGAGAAAAAATGATGTTATATGGGTTGTAGTCGACCGATTGACTAAATCGATCCATTTCTTACCAGTGAGAGAGAATAACTCACTAGACCAGTTGGCACGGAGGTATGTGAATGAGGTAGTCAGATTACATAGGGTACCATGTCTATAGTATCAAACAGGGATCCTAGATTCACTTCAAAGTTTTGGAAGAGTCTATAATTGACTATGGGTATAAAATTGAATTTCAGTACTGTGTTTCATCCTCAAATAGATGAGAAAAGTGAGAGGACAATCAAGATGATTAAGGATAAGCTTAGAGAATGTGTATTAGAGTTTCAAGGATCTTGGGATCAGCACATAGCCATGATTGAATTTGCTTAAAACAACCTCTACCACAGTAGTATTGGAATGGCACCTTACGAGGCATTGTATGGTAGAAAATGTCAATCACCTCTATATTGGGATGCGGAAGGATTGAGAATGATAGAAGGCCCTGAATTGATACAAGATACTATGGATAAGGTGAAAATGATCTAAAGTTGAATAAAAGCAACACAAGATAGACAGAAGAGTTATGTAGATCGGCATAGAAAGGATATGGAATATAATGTTGGAGACAAAGTATTTCTGAGAGTCTCGCCTTGGTGAGGGGTGTTGAGATTTGGAAAGAAGGGTAAGTTGAGCCCTAGGTACATTGGTCCTTATGGGGTCCTTAAAAGGATAGGACCATTGGCATACAGATTAGCCTTACGAAGTGAAATGTCTCAGATACACAATGTATTTCATGTGAGCATACTTTGGAGGTATAGATCTGACCTAATGCATGTATTACTAGCTAAAAAGATTGAAGTTACTAGTAATCTGAGTTATGTAGAGAAGCCGATCAAGATAGTGGGATATCAGACAAAACAATTAAGGAATCGGGAAATTCCATTGGTGAAAGTCCTA
The DNA here is from genome assembly GCA_027123815.1 of Erythroxylum minutifolium. NCBI lineage: Eukaryota > Viridiplantae > Streptophyta > Magnoliopsida > Malpighiales > Erythroxylaceae > Erythroxylum > Erythroxylum minutifolium. The sequence continues at coordinate 6,634 of JAOTJB010319194.1, read as the reverse complement.
TGGAAAAATCACTCGAGTGAGAAAGCAACTTGGGAAACATAGGAACATATGAGAAAGCAATATCCCCACCTATTTCATCAATCAGGTAAGAATTTTGAGGACCAAATTTCTTAAGAAGGGGAGAATTATTACATCCCATTATCCTATGATTAGGGTTAGAACCCTAGGATACTATATATAAGAGTTTATTGAAAAGTTATAAGTGCATTTCATGTATCATATGGCATACACATACATGTGAATAATGTTGTCACTCATGAAAAAAATGAACATGCATTCAGAAAAATTTTCTGGGTATAAGTGAATTTTAATGTGATTAAAATTAGAATGGTGGATTATTTTAAAAAATTTGAATTGGTATGTATTAAAATTATTTTCTCATTTTTGGTTACATTTCGGATATTTCAAAAATTTTTGAAAATTTAGAGTATTTTGGACTAAGAAAAATATAGAAATAAGAGACAAAAGGTGGTGTGACAATTGGATTAGTAATTAATTAACAAAAGGACCTATTAAGGTGTGGCAAGTGGATGGATGGCTAAGAGACAAATGGTAGCATAACTAATGGACAAATGTAACACATGCATTGTAAGGCCCTAAAATATGCCCTAGCTGAAACGACACATGTTCATGAAAGTACATGTGAGATAGGAGTTAAAATTATGCTATAAGTTGAATGTGAAAGGTATATGACTTGAATTTCGATATTGGTGGACTATAGTTAATATACTAGAATTAATTGATACCATTAGAGAATTGAGATTTTTAAATGTATTTTTGGACAAGGAAAATGGTCAAGAAATAAGTTAAGTTTGTACATAAAAAATTAGAATGATTAAGCCTATGAGTTTATGACATTTGGTAGAGCTAATGCATTGACATTTGGCAACATTCATTGTGTGACAAATGGTAGCATGATATGAAGTCAACTAGCAATTAATGTGTGGATTAGTGGTAGCCTAATCCATTGATACATGGCATACATAAAAAGTGACACATGTTAAAGGAATTTGAAGACACCTAGCACTTTGGCTAAGAAAAGTTTCTACATGTTTCTCTTCCTTCACTTCGCTGAAACACTCCTTTTCTCTCTAACTTCTAGAATTTTTGTTGGGCTTTAGATTGTCATCATTTGAAGTTTTGATATGTGCCAATTGCTTGTAAGGGTTGGTTTGGCTTGATCTTTGAAGTAATTTGGAGTTGTTTCTCAAAGTTTTGAAGAGGTAAGGGAGTACCAAAGTTGATATCATGATAGAACATGTCTTGTTTTATGTTTGAAGTGGTTATAATATGTACACAATTTATGAAGAATTGTGGTTAGGAACTTGATAGCTGCTGGGTACTCATTAGAAAGTGTGTTTCCTCTTAAGAGCCATCAGTTTTTCAGACATATCTTTATCTATAGACATCAAAATGGGATTATTATAGATTCAGATTAAACTAGATTCAATTATCTACAACTTTTATGAAGAAGTCGAATTTAGATTTTGTCACTAAGGGTTTTGAAATTTAGCTCGCAAGTGAGTTCTGGCCTTAGATGTAGTATTGAAAACTTGTGTCCTGTTGTTCAACAATTAAACTATACTGATCTACTTAGAATTAGACAAATATGTCTACATGAAAGTTGTATCTTATTCTTTTAGCTTTCTAACAATTTGAAGTTTGAAATTTTTAGACATTGAGTTTGAGAGATATGCCTCTTTTAAGTTGGTAAGTGCAGTAGGGGTGCACGATCGTGCACATGCATGATCATGACCACCCCATATTTTTTAGGATTGCACGCTCGTGCACAAGCACGATCATGCTTCCTTATGTGCACAGCTATGAATTTACAAAACTCACATTCGTGCATCCTCTTAGTCACAGTCGTGCATGTATGGTGTACACCTGTGCACCAAACCTCACGCTATTTTGCATAGTCTTCAGTATTTTGAGCATAACTCATGGAATACTGAACCAAATTGATTGATTTTTGTTGCGTTTAAAAATTAAGACCTACAAATTGACCATATACATTTGAGCCAAATTTGTCCTAAGAAAAATCTAGAAAAATAATGCTAAACTTGATTGTGTAATTGTTGACATATATAAGGATAAGACTTTTAACAATGGTTAAATTTAACTTAATTGAGATGTTATTGTAAAGGATGTATGATTTAGAATGTTGAATTGCTTGGAGTGATCATAAATGAATTAATTCTAAAGACTTATGTATTATGATTTGGATGTGGCTATTTGTGAATTGGGAATTTCTATAATAATATTGTCATAATTTCAGATCATCAGTTGTCCAAGGAGTTTAATAGTTGGAATTATATTGGAAGTGTTTTCTATGTGAGTGATTATCCGTCATTGTTGAAATGAACCTGTTTTGTTTTAAAATTGTTAAGTCCTAGTGTGGGTAAATAGACATGCTCAGAAGGGTCTGCAGCTGCTCCTGGACACATTTAAGGTGTCGACACTTCGGTGTCTCCTGATAATGATACTTCAGTGACTGAGACACACATCTCTCTTGATATGGACACTTTGGTGTCTCCTGATATTAAGACAGAAGTCTCTCCTATTTTATGATACCGATCATGGTATCTCCTGTATTAGTCCCGTTACCCAATTCTGTATAAAGGATTAGCAATCTAACTTGTTTTATGTTCTGATACATGATCAGTTCTGATATAAGCAAAATTTTGATTTGATACTTAAATTTTATATAAGATAAACTTTGAATTGATACAAAACAAAGTCTACTTTGATACAAATCTTATTCTGATTTGAAAGGATTATACGCTATTCTAATAATCATTTTTGACATCTATACAATTTGTTATGATACTTAAATGATTGGCATTATCATGAGAAATGTTCTCTAGTGATAGATTTTATTTTATTCCAAAATCCATTATGTTTGAATTGTTCTTTAATGTGAACCTTCAATGATTGTTTATGATATCGTTTACTTCAGTATATGTGGATGTTAGGTGATTGTTAAACAGTTGCCAATTTATGTATGATTTAGTTATTCCCCACTCAGCTTTATGCTTAGCATGATGGTTTTAACCTGTGTAGGTTCAGATAGGAGGGTTTGAAGACTGGGACAATAATAACCGCGATGGCCAACAAAGAATGTGTTTTATTTTGGAAATTTATGTTAACCTTGTATGTATAATACAAGACATGATGTATTTTATTAAACATTTGTAAATATTGTAATACAGAGTATATTTGAACTTAAGATATGTACCACTTTGTTTAAGGATTTGTAATGTATAATCTTGGTTCAAAATGACTTGAAACATATATTCGAATGAATTCGGTGTACTGCTAAAATTTTGTTTAAAGACGAATATGTATGGAAACACAATGATTGGTTGTTTGAGTTCTGGTAATGTTTGTATTTATTTGATATGTTTTAAATCCAGCCTTGGGTAACATCCGCATATCCTTCTAGGGGATTTGTAGGTGTTACATGTATTGGAGACATGTGTTAAGACCCAAAAGAGACACCTAACTCATATTTTGGGCAAGGAAATTTCGGTAGTCCTCTTATTTTCTTGCTCTAAAATTCTCCACCATCAAACCTCTCTTCTTGCACATCCATCACCGAAACATCTTGCAAGCCTTCAACCATTTAGGGTTTCTATTGTTTCTCTATTCTTGTCTTTGCTTCATCCATAGAAATCTCTTATTTTTCTCTCCCCATTTTTGAAATTTTCTGAAGGATTTGAAGTATAAATCACATAAGTTATACTTTAAGTTTTATGGTTATGTAAATGACTTCTGTTAAGGTTTTAATGGATGCATAAATGAATGGTGTGTATTTTCATGCTTATGGATAGATGCATGCCTGAATGGTGTTGATGCATGTGTGGGTGGTGAAGGAAGAAGCAAATTCCTGCTATGATTTTCAACGTGAAGGACTGTGATGATTGGAGTTAAGTGAAGAGTAGGTAAATGCAGAAATTGTAACATGTAAAAGTATGAATTAGTTATATTTTAGGTTGTAATTATTCATGAATTTGTGATCTATAACTAGAGATTTCTGAACTGAAAAATTAGGTTTTACTGAATCTTCAACTTGAGATGATAGAGAAATGATAAAGTTTTGGCAATGAAGTGTGCTGAAGTATGATATATGTAGTGTTTTTCAACATACGTCTATAGTTTGAACATAACTTGGTCTTTGAATATCCAAATTGGATGTATTTTGATCTAGAGATAACTAGAAAGATATGGCTACATTTTTCATGCAGAAGTCAATTTTTAATTCTATCATTAAAAGTTTTGAAATTTAGTTTGAAGTTGAGCTCTGCCATAGGCATCAGCACTATCCCTGATAGAAATTGTATCCTATTTTTATCAAATAAAATGTATAGATTTAGGCCAAACAAGACAAATTTGTCTCATAAAAGTTTTATATTATTCTCTTAGCTTTCTATTGGTATAAATTTTGTAATTTCTGGATGTCAGAATTGAGACATATGAAGTTTTCAAGTTTGAGTGCTCATCAGGGGTACATGCATACTTCATTTATGGGAGTGCACGATCATGCACAAGCACGATCATGCACCAAACTTTCAAGCATGAGAATGCATAATTGTGTACAAGCACGATCGTGCACCAGCCCTTCACACTGTTTTGAACAGTCTGCAGTCTTTTGAGCATAACTTATGGAATACTGAATCAAATTGAGTGATTTTTGTTGCATTTGAAACGTAAGACACGAGGAACATTTTATTAAAGGAAGTTATTGTTTAAAAACGTAATTTTATGGATCAGAATAGCCATACAAATCTAACCCAAAAATTTGTCTTGAGAAAAAAATATAGAAAATTAGAGGTGTAGGTTAAAATTTTGGTTTCAATTTTATCTTCCTCTTTCGACCTATTTTACAAGTCTTTAAGACATGAATTTGAAGAACATCAAAGATTGAAAGTTGTAGATATAGGTCTTTGCTTGACCTCTGTGAAATTGTCTTGATAAATTAATGAGTAGAGTTTAAGTTATGCTTGTTCTTCTAAAACTGTCTGTGATAAACCCCTGTGTAGAAACCTTATTTTATTTCCTTATTTTTGGGGACTTTAGAACTCGAATTGGTCAAAGTATAAAAATGAAAAATGATTACTGATGCCTTTTTAATGCTTCTGTGATACATTTTGGCCATAAGATATCTTGATAAGTTTATGTAGTTAATTGACGTTATACCCTAAAACAATGGACTGTTTTGATGAGGATGAGTTCAAATCTAGAAATTTTGATATGTTAAAGGAATAAATGAGCCCTTTTAAATGAAAATATGATCTTTAGGATATGAATAATATGTATAAGGTATGGATGAATGAGTATTGAAGGACATAGGGTATTTATGAATGAGAATTGGATGAAGGTACGAGAATATGTTGCTGGAAAATTTTGGTGAATGTATAGATTTATCTTGCTAAATTTTCAGATATAAAGTACTAATTGTGTATGTTTTATAAGAAGCTCTTTTATCATGGAAATGTTCAAGGATAAGTGTAAATATGAGTTGGTAATGATGTAAAAATGTTCTCATGAATGTAATGTGATTCAAAGTATATAAGCGATGAATTGGGAGTGATTGAATGAGAACTAGGAAATTGTGGGAGTGTATAATCCTAGAAAAAAAAGCAGTGTATGTATGGGTGATCGATTGATAGTAATCAAGTGTATTAAAGAAACATACCTAAGATTTGTCATTGACCATGCATAATACATGATACATATATGCATGTGCTTATTCATCTGAATGTGCAATGTGGTAATATGAAAATGTGTGTGATTGCATATAAAAGAGCACATTGAGCCACTGCTTCCAGATATTGCCCGGACTTCAAGGCAATAAGCTGTAAGGACCAATAGTGAGTAACCTAAGATGGTCTTAAATTAAATTATTGTTGTTTACATTCCATATTGAATTATTATGTGAATATGATTGTGTTGATTCCGAACAATTGATTATCTGAAGAGTTCTATATTCGAGACTATATTGGAAGTGTTACTTAAATGTGAATATGATTGACTATGTGTTCACAACTTATATACTGAATGTCGGACCAAGTCCGAAGATCATTGTGAATGAGAGACATGAATGCGAAAGCAGTTTGCTGAATATGATGATTGGAAATGTGAAATGAATTTATTCTATGAATGCATGAAATATAAAGTGTAAAATTTCGTTACCCATGTTAAGGTTAGAATAAGAAATTATGAGAAATTTATGTGAGATTAGGAAAATGCACCACATGCATAAGTTATTTTTGGCATGCGCATTTTTGCACATTCATATGATTGTACATGCTTTCATTGACATTTTCCAGGTACAATTGAGTTGTTAAATGTGATTAAATTGTGTTTTAGTCATTTTGAGTGTATTTCAGAATTTTTGGTGAATTTTAGAAATTTTTGAAAAAAAATGGAATATTTTTAGATTAAAAAAGTAGAAATATGGACCAATTATTTGGTGACATGTAGGATGTTTAAGTAGTTGACAAATGGCAGCATGAGTGAATGCCAAATGAACTAGTAATTAGGAGACATGTGGCAGCCTAAGGAGGTGATAAATGGCTTACATGCCAAATGACACATGTTAAGGTAGTTTGGAGACACCTTGCACCTAGTT
>JAOTJB010319183.1:0-14686 GCA_027123815.1 Erythroxylum minutifolium | reverse complement strand
TGATGACTCAATACCTCTATTGATGCATTATTGCACATACTTGTAATTGTATGACATGTTAGTTTGTTTGAAAATCAATGATTATGTCAAGTTGAACAAAATGAAGTAAAGTAGTATGTGTTGCAATATGTTCCTCAAATGAGAATTTTGAAATGAACCTGTTTTATTTTAAAATTGTTAAGTCCTAGTCGTGGGTAAATAGACATGCCTAGAATGGGTCTGCAGCTGCTCCTGTAATACTTTGGTGTTTTCTGTTCCTGACACTTCGCTGTCTCCTGTTATTGACACTTTGGTGTCTCCAATTATTGAGAATTAAGTCTCTCCTGTTATGTGATACCAATCACGCTATCTCTTGTATTAGTACCATTACTCACTTCTGTATAAAGGATTACTAGACTAACTTGTTTTGTATTTTGTTATATGCTCAGTTTTGATATAAATAAGCTTTGATTTGAAACATCTGAGCTCTATTCTGAAATAAGCAAATTCTGTTTTATTACAGTTAAGTTTTGTGCCAATATAATAATATTCAATTTTGAAATTGGTGAGTTTTGCGCTGAAGCAAAAGTGTAACCTGTTCTGATATGTTCTGTCTTGTTAAGAGATTCATGATCTTTTGGTTCAGTTTGGAAATGGATAAGTAAACAGATTTTGAATATGTGAATGTTTGGATGACTATTTGAAACAATTGTTAACTTATATCCTGTTTAGTTTATTTTCCTCACTAAGCTATATGCTTAGCTCGGTGGATTTGCCCCGTGTAGGTTCAGATAGAAGGGTATAAAGACTGGAACAAGGACAACTGCAGTGGCCAACGAAGAATGTGTTTTGTTTAGAAATGTATGTTTGGATTGTATGTATAATATAAGACATGATGTATTTTATTAAACGTTTGTAATTACTGTAATACAAGGATATTTGAACTTAAGATATATACCTTTTTGTTTAAGGATTTATGATGTAGTAACCTTAATTTAGGATGACTTGACATATGTATTTGAATGAATTCGGTGGATTGTTTAAATTATGTTTAAAGTCGAATATAACACAATAATTGGTTTCTGCCTATGCCTTGTATTATTTTGATATGTTTCAAGTCCTGTCTTAGGTAATATCTACATATCCTTCTAGGGGGTTTGTGGGTGTTACATTGTTTGGTATCAGAGCATGGTTTAAGGAATTCTGGTGTCATCAACGCTTAACTCATGCTATTACTTTGATGTAAGGGTTGTGTTTGGCCTAATGTAGTTTGTCCCATGTTTTCATTGTAGAATTAACTATAGAAAGGTCTCACGAAGCTACCGACGAGGTTGTTGAGAGTAATACTCCTGAGCGATCTCGTCCATCTAACTCTGGACCTTCTGGGGTCAATCGAGGTGAAGCTGAGATGCCACCTCCTCCTCCAGCTCAGGGTGAGGCATTGGTTAAGTTGTCTTAGGATATGATGACATTACTACACCGTACGACTACACCAAAGACTCCGATTGACCAATTATGGAAGTATGGAGCTGAGAAATTTACCGGGACATCTTTGGAGGAATCTGAAAGAGTTGAGTTTTGGATAGAGAAAGTTAAAAGGGTCTTAGATGAAATCAGTTGTCCATCAGATCAGATGGTGCACTGTGTTGTCTCTCTTCTTCAAGGAGCAGTCTATGAGCGGTGGAAGTTCTTTTTGAGAAATCCTTAACTACCGGTGCCTCTAACTTGGGATTTCTTTAGCCAAGAGTTCAAAGCTAAGTACGTTATGGAGGCGTATAGAAAGGAGAAGTGGAAACACTTTCTGAATTTGAGATAGAGGAACTTGTCGGTTGCTGAGTACAACCGAGAATTCAATCAACTCAGTAAGTATACCCCTGAACTGATACTTACTGAGGAGTTCCGGTGTCATCAGTTCGAGGATGGTTTAAATGATTCCATCAAGGAGCATCTGACGACATTTACCCTTTTACAGTAAGTGAATTACCATCAGTTGGTGCAAGCTGCAATGAAAATAAGAAAAGCAAGAGATGGTTAGGAGAGAAAGGACTCAATGAAGGGGCTTTGCTAGAGGAGGTCAGTCCATGAGCAAGCGAAGTCAGGAAGGTACTTCCTCTGCAGTAAAATTTTCTCAGAGATCTGTGGCCCGGGGAAGGCGACAAAATTTTCCCTCATCGATTGCTACTGGTAGGGGTTCCTCTGGGGACTGAGGTTTTGGTGCCCTAGAGTGCCCTCATTACTCTATACATCATTGGGGTATTTGTTGGAGGGCTACGGGGTGCAGGTTTCCGATGTGGCAGCACTGAGCATCTGATCGCCAATTGCCCTCTAAGACATTCTCAGACATCGCAAACCAGTAGGGAGGTCTCTCATTCACCTGTTAGAAATAGAGGACGAGGTAGAGGTCGCGGAGGATTTAGTTAGATCGGATCTAATCCGAATACTCATTTAAAAACTGCTAATCAACCTAATGTGTCTTCGACTCTAACTAGAGCTTATGCTTTGAAAGCTCGCGAGGATCAGGACCCATCTGAAGTCATTGTGGGTATGTTTCTCTCTTTGACTCTGAAATGTATGCTTTGATTGATCCTGGATCTACTTATTCTTATATCTGTGTTGGAGGAATTTATGATAAAGTGATGCCTATAGATCAGTTAGAGTATGATATTCATATAACCAATCCTTTGGGTAGTAGTGTGATCATTAATCAGGTTTATAGAAACTGTCCTGTTATGATCCAAGGAAATGAGTATGTTGTAGATTTAATTGAATTGCCTTCTAATGAATTTGATTTGATTTTGGGTATGGATTGGTTGTCCAAGCATCAGGCAGTAGTTGATTGTAATGCTAAGGCAGTTATGTTTAAGAAGCCTAATAAACCTGAAATAGTATTGCTTAGCATCTGCACTAGTTTTTTAACTAATGTGGTATCTGCTATGCAAGCCCGAAAGCTCCTCAGGAAGGGATGTGAAGCTTATCTAGCTTTTGTGATGGACTCTCAGAAGAAGGTTGGTAAATTGCAAGAGATTCCAGTGGTAAGTGAATTTTCAGATGTATTTCCTGAAGAGTTACTGGACTCCCTCCTAAAAGGGAAGTGGAGTTATCAATCAAAGTTATGCCTGGCACTGCTCCTATATCCAGAACACCGTACAGAATGGCTTCTACTGAATTAAAGGAGTTGAAAGTGCAGTTGCAAGAGCTACTAGATAAGGGGTTCATTCGACCCAGTGTGTCACTATAGGGCGCATCGATTTTGTTTGTTAAGAAGAAGGATGCTACACTATGGATGTGTATCGATTACATGCAATTGAATAGAGTCACAGTGAAGAACAAGTATCCGTTGCCAATGATTGAAGAGCTGTTTGATCAATTGAAACATGTAGGAGTGTTTTCAAAGAGCGATCTATGATTAGGGTACTATCAACTTTAGGTAAAGGATGTGGATGTACCGAAGACTGCATTCAGGACCCGTTATGGACATTATGAATTCTTAGTAATGCCGTTCAAGTTAACTAATGCTCCAACTACTTTCATGGATCTGATGAATAGAGTATTCAGGCCTTATTTAGACTAGTTTGTTGTGGTATTTGTGGATGATATCTTGTTCTATTCTAAGAATGAACATGACCTTACTGAGCATCTCCGAATTGTGTTATAGACCCTACAGGAAAAACAGTTGTATGCTAAGTTGAGCAAGTGTGATTTTTGGCTTCAAAAGGTATCTTTTCTAGGACATGTTGTCTCTTCTTAAGGGATTATAGTTGATCCTAGTAAGATAGAAGCAATTGTTAACTGGAAGCCACCACGGAATGTAACAGAAGTGAGAAGTTTTCTGGGTTTGGCTGGTTATTATCATCGATTTGTTAAAGGGTTCTTAGTGATAGCATTCCCTTTAACTAAATTGTTACGGAAAGAAGTGAAGTATGAATGGTCTGATAGGTGTCAAAATAGTTTTGATCAACTGAAATGTATGCTTACTGAAACTCCTATATTAGTTCAACCTATTTCTGGTAAGGAGTATGTTTTATTTAGTGATGCATCTAGAAATGGTTTGGGTTGTGTTTTGATGCAGGATGGAAAGGTAGTTGCTTATGCCTCTAGACAACTAAAACCACATGAACAGAATTACCCTACATATGATCTGGAGCTTGTAGCAGTAGTGTTTGCCTTGAAAATTTGGTGACACTACTTGTATGATTAAAGGTATAGAATTTTCAAAGATCATAATAGTCTGAAGTATCTGCTTACCCAGAAAGAACTCAATCTGAGACAACGGCATTGGTTAGAACTGCTTAAAGACTATGATTGTATTATGGATTACCATCCGGGCAAGGCTAATGTTGTGGCTGATGCTTTAAGTCGGAAGACCATTATAGCATTATCAATGAAGCAGAGTGAATGGGAACTTGTATCTGATGGAGCTTTAATAGCTCAGTTGAAAGCAAGGCCTACTTTGAGACAAGAGATTTGTGATGCTCAGAGAGCTAATGATAAGCTACAACAGCTTATCTTGGCTACTCAGGATGGTAAACAAACTGAATTTTTTGTGAAAGGAGATGGTGAATTATATTATAAAGATTGATTATGTGTGCCAGCTAATGATCAACTGAAGAAAAAGCTGTTGTTTGAGGCTTATAATACAGTCTTTACTATGCATCCTAATGGAAACAAGATGTATCAAGATCTGAAGCAGCATTACTGGTGGTCAATTATGAAATGGGATGTTGTGGATTATGTATCTAAATGTTTGGCATGTCATCAAGTTAAAGCTGAACATCAGGTTCCGTCTGGTTTGTTACATCCTATTTCTAGTCCTCAATGGAAATGAGATAACATTATTATAGACTTTGTCACTAGACTTCTTCTTACTCAGAAGAAGCATGAAGCAGTATGGGTGATTGTGGATAAGTTCACTAAGTCTGCTCACTTTCTACTCGTTCATCCTGTCTATTCTATGAGCAGGCTTGCAAATCTATATGTGAATGAGATAATGAGACTGCATGGAGTCTCGTTATCTATTATTTCTGATTGTGATCCTCGATTTACTTCGAGATTCTGAAAAAGTTTGCAAAAGGCTTTGGGTACTCAAATTAAGTTTAGTACTGCTTTCCATCCCTAGACAGATGGAAAATATGAACCGGTTATTCAGCTATTGGAAGATATGTTTTGCGGTTGTGTGTTAGAATTCTCAGGAAGTTGGGATGACTACCTTTCTCTGATGGAGTTTGCTTATAACAATAGTTATCAGACTAGCATTGGCATGGCGCTTTATGAAGCTCTGTATGGTAGAAGGTGTAGAACTCTGGTATGTTGGACTGAACTGAGTGAAAATAAGATGATCAGGCCTGATATTGTGAAGGATACTGAAGAAAAATTTCAAGTTATCTAACAAAGATTGAAAGCTGCCAGTGATAGACAAAAGTCCTATGCTGATTTAAAAAGAAGAAATATTGAGTATCAGGTAGGTGATAAGGCCCTTTTGAAAGTATTGCCTTGGAAACCCATTCTTTGGTTTGGGAAGAAAGGTAAGCTCAGTCCACGTTATATTGGTCTTTATGAGATTCTGACGTCGTCGGACCAGTAGCTTATCAATTAGCTCCTTAAAATGACATCGTCGGACCACGTTATTTTGGCATAATTAAATGTGTGACAAATGGACCAATTATTATATGACAAGTGGATCAATTTTGGAGTGATTTCTGGACTGATTTGTAAGAGAAAAATGGAAGCATTTTAAGGAGATTAGTTTTAGCATAAATAATTGACACATGACATTATATGCAAAGTGACACATGCTTAAGAAGTTTGATGACACCTAACATCCAAAGGTGGTGACTCACTTCAGCTCATTTGGTATTTCTGCAGCCTTCTCTCTCTCCTTTACTCCTCACCACTGACACCTCTCATTTTCCTCTCAGCTTCTGGAATTTTACTTGAGTTTTTCTGCTTTATCACGTAAAAATACTACATTAAGGAAGATAGATCATGTTGTCTTCTATGCTGCTGTCATCTTGGTCACCTTGATTGGAATTATGTGATTGATTTGTTCTTTGGAGCTAGAATTTGAAATTAAACAAGTAAGGTAATTCTGAACTTGATAGTTTGTATTACTACAAGTGTTATGAGATTTAAATTGGCATGAATATGTGTTAAGATGATGAGAATTGTATGATGGAAAAATGATGGTTATATGATACTTCTGGATTGACTACTAAACTAATTTCGGTAGTTCAGCTATATCTTAACTTGTAGACATAAAAAATAAAGGATGATTTCAAATTCAGATGAAACTAGATACATTTATCTACAACTTTAATGAAGGAATAGAATTTTATTTCTGTAACTAAGGGTTTTGAAATTTAGCTTGAAGTTGCATTCTAGTTGTTGTCCACGGTTGAGAACAGTATGTAGTATTTTGGGTATAAGTCGTGGAATAATGAACTCAATTGAATGATTTGTATTTCATTAGAAACTTAAGACATATAGGAACGTTTATTTAGAAGAACTTATTACCCAGAAACCTCATTTTCTATGTCAAAATCCTGTACAAAACTGACCCAAAACTTGTTATATGAAAACAATTGTTTGGAGGTTTCGGGTCCCTTAACCCACAATTGTGAGAAATGGTTAGGAAGGTGAAAATAAATGAGATTTTGTGCAATTGATGATTGTATAAGGTTAATTGAGTAATAGATACGTTAATTATGCATAATTAATGGAGATGATAATGTAAAGGATGTATGGTGTACAATATTGAATTGCTTGTTGTGATCACGAATGAATGAGTTCCAAAGGCTTATATATTATGAATTGAATATAGATGTATGTGAATTGGGAATTTTTGCAATAATATTGTGATAATTCCAGACCATCAGTTGTCCAAGGAGTTTCATAGTTGGGATTATGTTAGAAGTGCTTTCTATTTGTGTGAAGATACCTAATTGGTGATGACTCAATACCTTTATTGATGCATTATTGCACATACTTGTAATTGTATGATATGTTAGTTTGTTTGAAAAGTAGTGATTATGTCAAGTTGAACAAAATGAAGTAAATTAGTATGTGTTGTAATATGTTCCTTATATGAGAATTCTGAAATGATCCTGTTTTATTTTAAAACTGTGAAGTCCTAGTCGTGGGTAAATAGGCATGCCTAGAAGGGTCTGCAGCTGCTCCTGTGACACTTTGGTGTCTCCTGTTACTATCATTTTAGTGTCTCCTATTACCGACACTTCGGTGTCTCCTATTATTGAGACATAAGTCTCTCATATTCTGTGATACTGATCATGGTATCTCCTATATTAGTCCCGTTACCCACTTCTTTATAAAGGATTAACACACTAACTTGTTTTGTATTTTGTTATATGCTCAATTTTGATATAGATAAGCTTTGATATGAAACATTTGAGCTTTGTTCTGAAATCAGCAAATTCTGTTTTGTTACAGACAAGTTTTATTCTGATATTATAATAATATATTTTAAAATTGGTGAGTTTTGCACTGAAGCAAATGTGTAACCTATTATGATATGTTGTGTTTTGTTAAGAGATTCATGATATTTTGGTTCAGTTTGAAAATGGATAAGTAAACACTGCTTATAATCTGATGTGATTTTGAATATGTGAATTTTTTATGTCTGTTTGAAATAGTTATCAACTTATATCCTGTTTAGTTTATTCCCCACTAAGCTTTATGCTTAGCACGGTAGTTTTGCCCCATGTAGGTTCAGATAGGAGGGTTTGAAAACTGGGACAATAACAACCATAGTGGCTAATGAAAAATGTGTTTTGTTTTGGGAATGTATGTTAAGGTATGTACTATTTTGTTTAAGGGTTTGTAATATAATAACTTTAATTCACGATGGTGTTGTAATTGAGGCATGTATTCGAATAAATTTAGTGTACTAGTTAAATTTTGTTTAAAGTTGAATATGTATGGAAAGGTAATGATTGGTTATTTGAATTCTCGCAATGCTTTGTATTATTTTGATATGTTTAAGTTCTATCTTAGGTAACATCCACATATCCTTCTAGGGGATATTTGGGTGTTACAAAACTATTACGGAAAGGAGTGAAGTATGAATGGTCTGATAAATGTCAGAATAGTTTTGATCAACTGAAACGTAAGCTTACTGAAGCTCTTGTATTGGCTTAACCTACTTCTAGTAAGGAGTATGTTATGTTTTGATGCATCTAGGAATGGTTTGGATTATGTTTTGATGCAGGATGGAAAGGTAATTACTTATGCCTCTAGGCAATTAAAGCCACATGAACAGAATTAGCCTACATATGATATGGAGCTCGCAGTAATATTGTTTGCCTTGAAAATTTAGCGACATTACTTATATGGTGAAAGGTGTAAAATTTTCATAGTTAATAAAAGTTAGAAGTATCTGTTTACCCATAAAGAACTCAATCTGAGACAACGGTGTTGCTTGGAACTGTTTAAATACTATGATTGTATTATGGACTACCATCTAGGTAAGGCTAATGTCGTATATGATGCCTTGAGTCAGAAGACCATTTCAGCATTGTCAGTGCTGCATGGTGAATGGGGCATGTATCTGAAGGAGCTTTAATAGCTCAATTGAAAACTAGGCCCACCTTATGGCAAGAAATTTCTGATGCTCAGAGAGTTGATGATAAGTTGCAACAACTTATCTTGGCTACTCAGGAAGGCAAACAACCTGACTTTTCTGTGAAAAGAGATGATGATTTGTAATATAAAGATTGGTTGTGTGTGCCAGCTAATTATGAACTGAAAAAGAAGTTATTATTTAAGGCTCATAATACTGTTTTTACTATGCATCCTAATGGAAATAAGATGTATCAAGATCTGAAGTAGCATTACTGGTAGTCAGGTATGAAACGAGATGTTGTGGATTACATAGCTAAGTGTTTGATATGTCAACAAGCTAAAGTTGAATATCAGGTTCTATCTGGTTTGTTACATCTTATTTCTATTCCTCAATGGAAATAGGATAACCTTACTATGATTTTGTCATTAGACTTCCTCTTATTCAAATGATGCATGAAGCTGTATGGGTGATTGTAGATAAGTTCACCAAGTTTGCTTATTTTTTGTTTGTTCATCCTAACTATTCTTTGGATAGGCTTGCAGACTTATATGTGAATGAAATAATGAGAATGAACAGAATACTGATATCTATTATTTCAAATTGTGATCCTCGATTTACTTCAAGATTCTAAAAGGCTTTGGGTACTCAAGTTAAGTTCAGTACTGCTTTCCACCCCCAAACAGATGGATAATCTGAACGGGTTATACAGACATTAGAAGATATGCTTCGAGGTTGTGTGCTAGAGTTTCTAGGAAGTTGGGATAATTATTTGGCTTTAACGGAGTTTGCTTACAACAATTATCAGATTAGTATTGGTATAGCACCTTATGAAGCGTTGTATGGTAGAAGGTGTAGAACTCCTATGTGTTGGACTGAATTAAGTAAAAATAAGATGACCGGGCTTGATATTGTGAGAGATACTGAAGAAAAAGTTTAGGTTATTCAATGTAGGTTGAAAGTTGCCAGTGATAGGCAGAAGTCTTATGTTGATCTGAAAAGGAAGGATATTAAATATCAAATAGAGGATAAGGTGTTCTCGAAAGTATCACCATAGAAACACATACTTTGGTTTAGGAAGAAAGGTAAGCTCAGTCCATGATGCATTGGTCTTTACATGATTCTTAAGAGAGTTAGACCAGTAGCTTATCAATTAGCTCTTCCTAGAGAGTTGGCCAAATTGCACAAAGTGTTTTATGTTTCTATATTGGGAAGATATCAGTTTAATGATATATATAAGATTCCTGTGCAAGAAATTCAAGTAAAACCATATTTTTCTTATGAAGAAGGGTCTTATCTATTTTAGCCAATGAAGTCCGTTAACTCAGGAACAAGCAAATACCTTTAGCGAAAGTACTCTGGCAACACCATGGACTCGAGGAAGCAACATATGAACTAGAAGAGAACATGAGAGCTCAGTATCCTCAACTATTTTCATTGGGCATTAATTTCAAAGATGAAATTCTTTTAAGGGGGAGAGAACCATAAGGCCCCAAAATATACCCTAGTTGAAAAGATACATGTTCATGAAAGTACATGTGAGATAGGAGTTAAAATCGTGCTATGATTTGAATTTGAAAGGTATATGACTTGAATTTTGGTATTGATGGACTATCATTAGTAAATTGGAATTAATTGATACCATTAGAGAATTGAGGTATTTAAATGTATATTTGGACTAGGAAAATTATCAAGTGGCAAGTTAAGTTGGTGCGTGGAAATTAGAATAACTAAGCCTATGAATTAGTGACATTTGGTATAGTTAATACATTAACATTTGGCAACATTTAATGTGTGACATTTCGCAGCATAATATGAGGACAAGTAGCCTAGTTAAAGTGTTATGAGTGGTAGATTAAATAGTGCGCAAGTGGGCTTCATGCCTTGATGTTAAGTGGCATCTTAATCTAGTGACACCTAGCTGGTGATTAAGCATGTTTCTGCTGGAGTAGTTCCAGCTTTCTTAATTCTTGTTTTGTGCTCCACTGAAACCTCCCATCTTCTCTCTATTTCTGGACTTCTGCTAGAGTTTGGATCATTAACACTAGGAAGCTTTGTAAGTTATTCCATTACGAAGTAGGTCTTGTGAATCTATGTATTATTACTTTGTTGATGCTGAAAGTTGCACGTTAAACTTAGGTATATGCTGGTTGTTTGGAAGCTTGGTTTAGCTGGATTCTTAGAGTTGAATTTGAATTTTAGTAAGGTAAGGGATTACTAAACTTGGTATCATCATAGAACATGTATTTTTTGATGTTTGAAGTAGATCAAATGTGTACTGAATTAATGAAGAATTGTGGTTAGAAACTTGATACATGTTGGATACTCATTAGGAGTGGTTCCACTAAACAGGTATAGGTATATTAGCCATATCCTAACTTGTAGACATAAAAATGGGATGATTTTAAATTTAGATTAAACTAGAAACATAAATCTACTACTTTTATGGTAGAATCGAATTTGATTTCTATCACTAAAGGTTTTGAAATTTGGCCTAAAGTTGGGTTCTGGTTATTGTCCATGATTCAGAATAGTCTATAGTATTTTGGGTATAAATCTTATAATAATAAATCAAATTGAATTAACTTTATTTCGTTTGAAACTTAATACATATAGGAACATGTTTTTAGAAGAAAATATTGTTTAAAAACATCAATTTCTAGGTCAAAATGGCCATACAAAACTGATCCAAAAACTTATCCTGTGAAAACAACTGTTTGGAGGTTTCAGGTCACTTATCCCACTATTGTGGGAAATGGTTAGGAAGGTGAAAAAAAAGATATTTTGTGCAATTGATGAACTGTATAAGGTTAATTTAATTTTTTTGGTACAATAGGACTTAAATGGACTTGTTTAAGGTGTATTTGAACTTAAATTATTATTCGATGTAATTGAGTAATAGTTAATTGAATTATGCATTATTAATTGAGATGATATTGTAAAGGATGTATAATTTACAATGTTGAATTGATTGGTGTGATCATAAATGAATGAGCTCCAAAGACTTATGTATTATGAATTGGATATGGACGTTTATGAATTGGAAATTTCTGCGATAATATTGTCATAATTCCGGACCATCAATTGTCCGAGGAGTTTAATAGTTAGGATTGTGTCAGAAGTGCTTTCTATTTGTGTGAATATACATAATTTTTGATGACTCAATATCTCTATTGATGCATTATTTCATATACTTGTAATTGTACGACATGTTAGTCTGTTTGAAAATTAATGAATATGTCAAGTTGAACAAAATGGAATAAAGCAGTATGTGTTGTAATATGTTCCTCATATGAGAATTCTGATATGAACCTGTTTTGTTTTAAAACTATTAAATCCTAGTCGTGGGTAAATAGGCATGCGTAGAAGGGTCTGCAGCTGCTTTTGTGACACTTCGGTGTCTCCTATTACTGACACTTCGGTGTCTCCTATTACTGACACTTTGGTGTCTCTTGTTACTGACACTTTGGTGTCTCCTGTTATTGAGACATAATTCTCTCCTATTTTGTGATACTGATCATGGTATCTCTTGTATTAGTCCCATTACCCACTTCTATATAAAGGATTAACATACTAACTTGTTTTGTATTCTGTTAAATGCTTAGTTCTGATATAGATAAGCTTTGATATGAAACATCTAAACTCTGTTTTGAAATCAACAAATTCTATTTTATTACAGACAAGTTTTGTTCTAATATTATAATAATATATTTTGAAATTGGTGAGTTTTGCACTGAAGCAAATGTGTAACCTATTACGATATGTTATGTTTTGTTATGAGATTCATGATATTTTGGTTCAGTTTGAAAATGGATAAGTAAACACTGCTTATAATCTGATGTGATTTTTGAATATGTGAAAGTTTGGATAACTGTTAGAAATAGTTATCAGCTTATATCCCATTTAGTTTATTCCCCACTAAGCTATATGCTTAGCACGGTGGTTTTGCCTCTGTATAGGTTCTAGTAAGAAGACTTAAGAATGGGACAAAGACAACTGGATTGTCCAAAATGATTGTGTTTTGTTCTGGAAATGTTCAATATATTTTTGAGTTGTTTTTCAATGTAATAGGACATGTTGTATTTTGTGTTTAGTTCAATGGTTTGTAACAACCTTAATACAATTTGGATTTGGATTTAAGGCTTGTCTATAATAAGTACCGTGAGTATGTTATGTTCTGAATATGACCTAACTATGGATGAATGAAATTTATATTCCTTGAGTTTCTGGAAATGCTTTAGTATGTTTTGGATTATTTTGGTTATGTTTTGTGTAGCATCTACATATCCTCCTAAGGGGCATGTGAGTGTCACATGAGATGCATTCACTACTTTAGGAATCAACAGAAGAAACGAAGAGGTATAAAATCTTGGCAAATCTCCCCCTAAGAAAATCTCCTTTAATGCCTGAACTACATCACTACCAACCACCTCCCAGTAAAAAATAAAAAATCGACTTGTGTAACTATCCGACCCTACCATGCTATCCTTATCTGTTTCTTTTAAGGTAGAGTATATCTCCTCCTTCTCTGGAAGGGATTGTAGCTTTCCATTCTCTTAAGACAAAACCATTGGATAAATCATATGATCTACCCATCGTATACATAACTCTAATATCCATTGATTCCTTATATAATAATTGTTCGAAGTAACTCACCCTTCTACCTGGATTAGTTGTTTCCCAATCTGAACCTCGAATCTAATGAACAGCAGATAGAATTCGTCTCTCGTTCACTGTGGCATGGAAAAATTTTGTGTTTGCATCTCCCTCCTTCATCTGTTTCACCGTTTCTTTTTATCACCAGAATGCCTATTCCTCGAGCAAAGAACTTATATATTTTGCCTTAGCCAATTGCAAAACCTTTTGTGAATTTGTAGTACCATCTACCTTAAAGGCATGCTCTACCATAAGCACCTCATCTTTAGTCTTTCTCACATTTTGCATAAAATTGCCACACACTAGGTAATTCCACTACTTGAGATCTGCTCTCAGTCTATGCATTTTTTGATATAGATATTGTAATGGTCTGCCTGGGCAAGACTGTAACCAACTTTACTTTATCATCTTTAAAAAGCCAGTTCGTAAGCACCATGTATTCTGGAACTAGAATGCTTTATTACTAATTGCTTAAGTTAACAGTAAGTTTCAAAAGCAAAGTAGAATGATTAGATTAAAATCGATTCAAATGTTTAACCACCACAATCATCTGGGATAATCATTCGGGATTCACCAAAACCCTATCAAGTCATTTCCATATCCTCTGAGTACCTTCTCTATTGTTGGTCCATGTAAACCAGTAACCTATATAGCTAGCATCAACCAGGGAGCACACAACCATAAAATTTTGACAATCCTCCACCTCAGAAACCTGAAAAAGCAAACCACCAATCTTTTCTGCCGCATAAAGAAATACATTTAAATCCCCACAAAATAACCAAAGGCATGTATCGTGCATAAAAGAATCCCATAACGATCATCCTTAAACCATATAACAAGAAGCGTGAGCAAAAGTAAAGCATAAAGACTGATTTATTGAAGAATAACACACTTTCAACGTCCACTACTAAGAATTTTCACCTAAAATATCACAAGAAAACCCCTTATTATAAAAGACCCAGACACGACGTATGGCATTAGTAACCACTCTTTCAAAGTTTAATTGCGTCTTATTTCATCAACACTTTACAATCAAGCAGCGGTTCAACAACTACAACCATTTGCAATGCATGAATTTTCTTCAATTTTTTCAATCTCAGAATTGAAAGTTTATTAGCCAAACCATGAATATTCCAAAAAAGAGCATTAATCATTGAGACTTTAGAAAAGGAATTTGAGCAGTCTGAAGTTGGGACCGAGTTTGAACACCAATAATATAATGTGTAGAAGTCAAAGTTTGAGCCATTACCTCGCTCGGTGTTGCCAAAATTACCATCGGATCAACTGATATTGTAGATGCCTTAGAAATACCAAAATCAAATGGTGCATCATTCTTTATTAAGCGCATCGATGCTAGATCCAAAACCGTCATAGATTCAGATCCCATAACATTGACATTTACTGTAACACCCCATTCCCACTGAACCCGAACCCGATATCGACAGTGATACCCGGATCCGTGCCCCGCGAGGGTGGCGT
>JAOTJB010319172.1:0-14686 GCA_027123815.1 Erythroxylum minutifolium | reverse complement strand
ACATCTCAACTCTAAACATCTCATGTTTACAGTTTCTGAGATCCACTGCTTGATCAAATCAAGGAGTTTGACATGTGCAAGTCTATTCGGATTAACGATGTCCAGTCTCATTAATCCTATGACTGGGGATAATTTAGATACTGATATAATTACACATGATAGGAATCTCAATAGTATGATCACATCATAATTTACTTCATGCTGTCATATATCATGGACTTCATTAATTTCCTTGATCAATATCAATTCGTAAATAATCAACACCAAATTAATGAAATATACTTTTCTTTATTATTAAAAATTTAGTTTGTACACAACTTTATACAAAATGCACTAAAGGCGATTGCATTTAGGGAACTACTCTAATAAATATCCCACATGACCTAAAGCTAATTACCTTGGTATCTAACAACATAGGCGAGTACATGAGAATCAAATCTATTATGTTACAATGGCTTCGTCAATAGATCAACAATATTCTACTCGATGGGAATGTCTGTGCTGAGGAACATAGATTCTGGATTAGGTTAACACCAAATTAATGAATTATGCTTTTCTTTATTATTGAAAATAAAGTCTATACACAACTTTGTACCAAATGCACTAATGGCGATTGTCTTTAGGGCACTAGTCTAACAAGATGTCTTATGGATGCACAGAGAAAATCAGAAATACTAAGAAGGCATTTACTTTGATTAGTTTCCTTCCATAAACCTTGATCCCAACAGGTCTCCAAGTGTCTTCTCCCTCCATCACCACCCTCCGACACTTGAAGTCTCAAAGTTTTTGAAAAATCCACCCCAATTAGGTAAAGTCTAAGGATACAGTGGATAGGAAATAGCATTTTTACCCCTTTACAAAAAGGACACCGCTTAATTACCTTGTCCAAAACTCAGTATGCATTCATTCTTCTTTCTTAAGCAGTTAGTATAACTTTTGTTGCATTTGTTAAACACTATCGTTTAGGTAGTTGACATAGGAGAGGATACTCTCCACCATTTTGTGCCTTTAAACCTACATATTTTTAATGATTTTTTTCAAAATTCTAAAAAAAAAGAGTTTTCACCTAATAGATCTAAAAGTTGTATGAGATGAGATTGATAAGGATGTTATCAAATTAATTTAAGTTTAATTGATTTATTAAGTGACTCGAGGTCAACTAAATTTAAATGGATCCCAACCTACTAGAGATATTAGAGTAATCTTTCAATTAGTACTAAGGGCTATTGTTTCTTATAAAATATTGAGAGTCACCAAATCTATAATTAAAGTTTTAATTTTATTTAGTATTCATAACATGTAACCTATTTCTTGCTTTTCTTACATTTATATTTTTAAGTGTAAATTACCTTTTCTTAGTATAATTGATACTAAGAGTTAGTTAACCAAATTTTTTGGATATAAGTTATGATTAAAAATAATTCATAGAGGCAAACAAAAAAATTTTATGTCCATTATGTACTATTAATACAATCCCTGTTGAGGATTTGATGACAAAGTTTTAAAGATTAGTCAAAATCATAAGGATGACAAAATGTATTTGACATTTTGATTTGACAAATATCTTATAAAATTTGATGACAATATAGAAGATGTATGTCAATACTAAGATAGCAAGATGAAAATAGTTCCTGAAGTAGAAATGAAAGGTATAATATTTTGATGGAACTGTTATACTCAAAATTAGCCTACTAAACACATAAATATGGGCTACAACTGAAGGAATTGACTTATATATGATAATATCTATCATGATAAAAAAATATTCCATAGATTTTCTTGCATATATATGATATGATAGAGATGATATCCTTTTTTGAGTTCATGCCTATGAGTATTTGATGCTAAATTTGAATTCAATTATAATTTTCAATGCATAATAAAAAATATATTATTAAGTAAAAGTAGTTAACTTAATTTCATACAAATAGTTTGTATACATTGAATCAAGAGAGACTTACGTTTAACATAAGTAGTAAGAATACAAAGTTAGGCTACCCTTTTATGTCATGTTGGTTAAGAATCATAAATTTTTTGCTGAGCAAGTTTTATATCTAATAAAACCTCA
Source organism: Erythroxylum minutifolium (assembly GCA_027123815.1). Taxonomy (NCBI): domain Eukaryota; kingdom Viridiplantae; phylum Streptophyta; class Magnoliopsida; order Malpighiales; family Erythroxylaceae; genus Erythroxylum; species Erythroxylum minutifolium. Next base: position 12,618 of record JAOTJB010319172.1, on the reverse strand, counting down.
ATACACCATAAGTATACGAATCATATCTTTTAGTATTTAAGGTTATCATTCCCACAAGGATTATGTAAGGTTAACAATTTGAACCTAACTTTGTATAAGGTATTCATAGTATGATTTGAATAAAAATAATTAACAAAAAATAAATAATATTACAAAGCAAATGAATCAAATAACAATAAGCTGCTAAGTAAATTTAAGGTTTTGATCATGATTGAATACTTAGGACTTATTTATTCCTTATTTTGTTTCCTTAACTATTGTTGAATTAATTATATGTTTCGTCATATATTTCTTAAGGTATTTATTACACTCTCTTAAGACCTAATAAATTAACCCTAATTGAATTAGGAAATTCTATATTTGCAACCTCTTGATTCACAAAACTTTCCCTAACTTATTCAATTAGATCTGAAGTTATCTATTGAATAATTAATTTATTAAACAAGATCTCTTTTAAAATGATTGTTAACTTGATAATAGTAGGTCTATTAAACTACTAACTCTCATTGAACAATCTAATTCTGATTACTTTTCACTTACTCTCTATATTTGTTGTCACGTATAAGCATGCACAATTATCACAAACATCTAATATGTATTGTAATCAACAATAATTAAATTTACAAAATAAATCCATAGTAAATTCTAATATGAAATTTAAAACTTCGTAAACATTTTTAATATCTCAAAATTCTGATACACATAAAGTGTAATGAAATAACTAAAGGATAAGAAGAAAAACTTTATTGACTACTTGATCTAGAAAGTTGGAATTACTGGATGTTCTTCTTGATCACCTATGTTTGATCCCTTTTTTGGTGTTGGTGATAAGTGTTTAATTGTTGATACATTCAATTATTTACACTTAGCGATTAATGATACCAAAATGCGTAAGATACTCACTTTAATTCATATATGATTTTAGGTACAATTTGGAAGCAAAGAAATTAAAGTGAGTCGAAAGCGCTACATTTGGGCTGATTTTCGAAGATTGATTTTCACTTGTCTTCAAAAAGAAAAAAGAAGAAAATTAAAAGACAAGGAAAAAATATCAAAATACAAAGAAGAATGCTTGCTGGAAAAATAAAGAAAAGAATAGTAGCCAAGGCAAAAACAACAGTACATTAAGGAGCAGTGGACGAACAAAATGCAATGCAATGAATATGCTATGTTTTGCGTTGAACACATACTGCACATATGCTGCCTTTAATGGTTAGGTTTTTAAAATGAGAAAAACATTGACAGTGGACCAGAAGAGGGAGGAGTTTAAATTGTCCCATCACACTACAGTGAAAGAGAAGAGAGGGGCGATAGAAATAGAAGAGAGGAGTGGCGTGGAGAGAGAAAAAGAATGGTAGAATTAGTGAAAAAAAGAAGAATGCTATGAATAGTGGGGTGGTCCAACACCTTTTTTTGTGAAATCAATGAATAGGAGTGTGGAGAAGAGAAGATTGCTGCCGTAAGTGAAGGAACATGGGGGTTTTTGGTAGGTATTTTTATAGGGAATGAAGCATTTTTCCAAGAGAGACACATAGAGGGGTAACATCTCAATGCCCGTTCGGAGGTAACAACGACGCCGACGATCCAGGTTAAGTGTATTTTCTTATTGTTGTTTTCTTCTTTCTCTAATTAGAAATTGATTGTGTTATCTTGTGTTAATTGATTTGGCTTTTGTGTATGGATAATAAGATTTTCATTATTATTCGGTAATTTATGTATGTACCTAATGGGTATTACGAAAGGATGATTTTAATGCATTCATTGAATCATTTAATTGCATACCCATTGTAAAATTTTGATGTAATTAGTAATTATTATGTTGAAATTCATACGTAGCGACTAATGATTTGTAATCATTGGGATGACGTGGCGTAAGTTAAATGACATATCGTATGTGATTGTTGTCTTGATTAATCAGTTTTCCTAATTGGTAATGCTACTACCTGATTAAATATACAGATCGTATCCTAGTTTATTCGGTGATTAGGTTTAATTAATGATCATATCTTGATTAAACAAAACCTAAAGAAAAACTAAAGTTAATTATTAACCCATAATTAATAGTTGCTAGGAGAGCTTTGAGAACAACAAATTAATGAAATATGCTTAATTAGGTTGTAGGCCGAGATTGAATCAAAGAATCATATCCCTACTAAATTCCCCAATTTTATCATTTTTTGTATGTTTTCTTTAATTTTTTATTATTTAGTTTCATTTTATTTTCTTGTTCCAAAATCCAAACCCCCCAGTTTTCCTAAACACCAATTAATTTCATTTGATAAGCTAACTGAACACTTCCTGTGAGATCGACCTAGACTCACCACAACTATAGTAGTAGTCTAGTTATTTTATTTTAACTAACGTTACGATACGCTGTCAATTTTGCCCCGTTGCTGGGGAGTGTGGTATCTTAGTTTTTGTCTGTGATTTAATTGGAGTTTTGTTTATATTTTTTCGTAATTGATTTCTTTTCAGATATTTTGTGATCTTTTCATTTTTTTGTTTCGTGTTTGCTGATAGTTATCAATTGCATTATGTTTTAGGGTGTAATTTGTTAAGTATTTAGTGTTAAATTAAGTGTTGAGTGTTGAGTGTGTGTTTATATGTTAATTGTGTTAGTTTATGTGTTTAAGTGTTTTTATGGGTTAGCATGAGTCTTTGAGCTTAATTGTTATATTTTTGAGGTACCTTGATGGGTTTGTTAGTGATTCAGGGTAAATGGTGAAGAACGGAGAAGTTGTGAGGAGTTTTCGAGCCAAAGACATAGCCCACGATCGTGGTACAGCAAGCCAAGATCGTGATAGAGAGGGACGAGCTAGCAATGCCAGGCCATGATCGTGCACTTCAGGCACGATCATGACAGAGTGCTTCCATTCAGGCCATGATTGTGCATATTGGGCCACGATTGTGACAGAGAGGTTTAGGTGCCACAAACATGGCCTGTGTCAGGCTGAAGGAAAAACTTGAAATTTGTAAGATTTTTCAGACCATTTCGACTTTGACCTAGAACACCTAAAATATAAATAGAACAATATGAGATAGATGCAGTAGCCTAGAGAGTCATGCAAGAGAGCCATCGCATCAGCCAATTCTGAGAGAAAACCTGGAGGGAATCGAGAGATTGAGGAAGGAGACGAAGGAAGAGAGACACAGAGACGAAGCTAGACATGACGTACTTCCTGAAACAGGTGGTTTCTTGCTGTTGCTGCCTCTGAAATTTTGTTCTCGACAGTATTATCTATTTATTCAATTTATTGATTTATGAAATTTCAATATTCATTAAGAATAGGTTGTGTTAAATGTTGAGTTTTGTCTATACTAACCTTCAGGTTTTAAATTATTGAGAATAAAAAAGTTCAATTGATTGTGTTATTATTGATTTAATTGTGATTCAATTTCTGTTTGTAATAATTTAGTAATAAACTAAGAGGGTGAGTCGAGTGAAAATAATCAATTTGGGCTAACAAAAGTTAGGTAAATTGATAGATAAGAATTAGATCAAATTGGTAGAATCGTGTAGCGAGAGATCGAGCATAGGTTCCCCATAGGTTAATAGACAATTTTAGAACTAATTTAGGTTGTGGGTAAATTGTGAGTCGAGAGATCGCAATTCCATAATTTAATTTAGGGATTATCAGTTAGGGTTAAGGATTACAAATCAAGAGAGAGTTATCTACCCTATGACCGTCTACACCTATTAAGTCGATAATTGCATAATTGGTTAGATTTTTATTAGCTTCAGATTAAAATCTCCTTTCTCTCACTTGATAGTTTCTAGGTTGATTTTCAAATTAGGTTGTGTGATTTGTGATTTTGCTATTTTGTTGATATCTCTGCATTTTAATATTCATAATTGATTGTTTGATTGATTTATTTCTAGCATTAGTTTATTTCTTTTAAATTATTGTAATTTAATACAACCTTAGATTTTAGCACTAGTTTAGCCCTCTTCATGGGATCGATACCTTAGGTACTACACAAATGACCCGTTTTCTTGCGAAATTTACCAAGGTTAATAAATATTAAAACTTAGCATGTGTAACCTTGCGAACAAGTTTTTGGCGCCGTTGTCGGGAAAGACAATTTAGTTTTATAGTTTAAAGCATTAAAGCAGTTTTTAATTTTTATTTTAGTTTCTTTCGTTCATTTTATGAAATGTGCTCTTGCATGAAGACAAGAGTCAAGAGAGGTTCAAGTCGTGTAGCGGAGACAATAGATCTAGATATCACATGATTAGAACGAACCCTTAGGAAAGCTCGACTAGAGGAAGAAGAAGAGATAGAAAAGTCAACAATGACCAAGAAATTTTAGAGGAACATGGATCAAGAATTGAATCCTGGATGGCAACAATAGACACTCATGGACTTTATGAGGCCAAGGTTTAACCCAGCAAACCAAGGAGTGGCTAGGCCACTTGTTCAAACAGCCTCATTCGAGATTAAGCTAGCCCTCCTGAATATGCTTCAGCAGAATGTCCAATTTTATGGACCAGCGAATGAGGACCTAAATAAGCATATCATGAATTTCCTCAAGATTTGTGATTTTTTTGGTATCACCAGATGTCGGAGGACGCTGTTAGGATCAGGTTGTTCCCTTTCACCACTTAGAGATAGAGCAAAGACTTGGTATCATTCACTGAGCCCTACCAATATCACGATGTGGGAGCAGTTTGTGTGTGTCTTTTTAGACAAGTACTTCCTGCTGAAAAAGACCACGAAGATAATAAATGAAATAACTAATTTGCAACAAGGTGACGGGGAGTCAATTTACAAAGCATGGGAGAGATATAAGGATCTATAAAGGAAGTGTCCACACCACAACCTACCGAAGAAGTTCCTTTTGTAGACTTTTTACAATGGAGTGAGCCCAACGATAAGAGTCACTATAGATGCAGCGTCAGGAGGACCTTTGATGTGAAAGATGGTCGATGAGGCAGAGGAGTTGATCAAAGAGATGGCCAGCAACAGTTGCTTATGGATGGGTAAGCAAGGTACGCAGCCTAATACTTTTTGAGAGCAAAAGGTAATCATCGTGGTCCATCAAATGATGAAGATGTAAGCAAAGATCAACAATTTGACGCGACAACTAAGCAATATGAAGGCATCGTCCTCAGCTCAAGTTAAAGCTATACAACTGAAGTGTGAGCTCTGTTGTCAGGTAGAACATGATACTATGAATTGCTACTTGATGAGATAGAATAACCAGGAGCAAGTAAACTATATGGGAGTGCAGTTTAAAAGAGGAGGGGAAAATAATCCCTACTTCAACCCTTACAACCTCGAGTGGAAGAATCACCCTAACTTTTCCTGGTCAAACAACAATAATGGAGGACAGTTTAGGCCTCTGGGGAAATCAAGCTTCTAACAAGATAAAGCAAGCTTGATGGAGTTAAAGTTGGACTGAATTTTGGATAAGATCGAAGGCATGGAGGAAGAACATAGGAGAATTGAATTCGAGCAGGTAACAAAGAATCATGCCTGCTCTATAGACAATTTAAAAGTCCAAGTTAGCTAGTTAACGGAGGCCATGTCGACTTGGAATGTTGGAACTCTTCGAAGTAACACCGAGTTAAATCCAAAGGAACATATCATGGTTATAAGTCAAACCCAGGATGAAGAACTAAGAAAGATAGAAGATAAAGAAGAAGGTCAAGTGGTTAAAGAAGAACTTTCGCCTAAGCCCCTGATCGAATCTCTCAATGCAACTCGACGTATATTTCCATTCCTTATTGCGCAGTAGTGGCAGTTATATGCAAATAGGGAAGCAACAAAATTACAGGAGATTTATCAAAATAAGGTCGAGGAAGAGAGAGTACTAGTAAAGAAAAAGCTCAATTTATAGGATTCTATTAAAAAGAAGGTTAAGGAGCAACCATTAGATGACCCCAACATAGCTAAGAAGAAAGAGGACCTAGGGGACTTTTTCATCCCTGTAGCATCAACATGATTATCATAGATAGGACAATTGAGGATTTAGGTACGAGTATAAATATGATGCCATACACCTTCAGTCTAAAATTGGGGTTAAGAGAGTTAATGCCTACTAAGTTTTTGGTTAAGACGACCGATAGAACATAACATAAACCGATGGGAATTATACAAGATGTGTCAGTAAGGGAGGGTAAATTTATCTTTCCCATAGACTTCTATATTTTGGACATTAGTGAAGATGGGGACATCACGATAATTCTTAGACGCTCATTTTTGACCACTGCGTGCTCAATTATTGATGTCGATGGGGGCAAGTTAACTCTGCGAATAAGGAAGGAGAAATTGATATTCAAGGTAACTACAAGAGAGTACGGATCTCCTTCACCTTTAGTGGATCTCAAAGAACCCAAACCTCGGGGTGAATGGGAGGACATAGAAGATCCTAGTAATGCTTTTAGGATGACGCGCTCACGAAGAAGGCGAGGGAAGGAAAATTACAAGGAAAGTGGAGAATGTAGTATCGTAGCTCAGGTTCAAACTTTGAGATTAATGAAGATGCTACCATCGAACCTTTATTCCAACCATTGTGAGCTTACTGGAGCGTCGAGCTATTGACGTTAAAAGAAGCGTTACATGGGAGCTAACCCATAGAAAAGTAGTTCTTTAATTACTTCGTTAGAATTTTTGAAATTCTGTAGTTAGGATCAATTTTATTTTTGAATAAAATTGGAAAAGAAGTAGGAATTTGGAATTATGTAGATGATCGTGCAAGCATAAAAGGAGAGATGAAAAAGGGCCACAAAAGAAATAAGTAGTGAAAGTGAGAAGATTATAGAAACAATAAAAAAGGAACAACTTAGAAGTGGTGGTATGCCGCTAGCCACAAACGTGGCCTGTGATTGAGCATGCACTAGGTGATAAGCCGTATGCCACGATCACGGCATACGACTATACAGAAAAAAGGGAAGGGTGAGAAAATGTTTTTGAAACAACTTACCATTTTATCCTTTTTACAACCTATATATTCAGTTTTAACTTCACTTTCACTTTCATTTTTATTTTATGTCCCTAGAATTCAAACATTTAAACACTATTACATCTCTCTATAATTTTTCAACCTCTAAATTCTTCCCAATTTCTACCCAATCATGCCATACATTAAACAATCAGCCTGCCGAGAACCAAATGGATGACAACAAGTTACAGGATGGGGACAAAGAAAACGATCAGCAGATTTTGGAGCACCCTTCCCAATTTACACCGAGGAGGAAGGTACTCGCTTTCGTTCACTTGGTTCTCGACAAATTGTAGTTCCCAAGTATTTTGACTTTGACACACTAGTTAGGCTAGAATTGAGTGAGTGGATAGAAAACCTAGCCATGAGGATCCAGTGGGCTCAATTCATTCGATTCTAATTCCCTGTTTATGATGAGCTTACACTAGAATTTTTTACTTCCTTGACTTTTGACCCCAAAAATACAAAAAAATTGTGGTTTAGATTGGGAGGACGAGCATTTGAATTGAATGTCGAAATCATGTGTCAGATGTGTGGATTCCCCGAATCCACCATTATCAATCAACATGATGACTTTTGTCCTTCTCAATACTAGCATGAGCTTCCTGAAATTGAGCGATCCTATATGAAAAATGCTCACAAAAAAATCATACGATCCTATGAACACTTATTGCTACACAAATTTATGTGCTAGCTTGTCTTTAAGACCGAAACCAACAAGTGTTCCACCAAGGAACTCTTTATGTTGTGGTACATGGACCACAGTATTCTAGTCTACATATCTACGCATGTGCTGAATGCCATTGCTGTGACTCCATGCAAGAGGAGTAACTATCTCGGAATGGGATACATAGTGTCTGCCATTGCAGAACATTTTGGTGTGGAATGGAGGAGGTTAACAGTTCACCTCCTTGACTTCCTTAGTCACCATCACTTATTACAGGCCGAGATCATCCATTCCATAAACATGACACTTGGGGACAATAACCAAAAGACGCATGTTCGGATCAGGGCGGGTCAAGCACAAAAGGAATCCACCAGTGAAGAATCTGAGGAAGAAGAACAAGGATGGAAGAAGGTTTTGGATGCAATCACAGAGACTAACAAGACAATTACGGAGATGGCGCACACACAACGACGCCAGAACTGTGATATCTAATGGATTCATCGATATTTTGAGTCTCATGGTGTTCAATTATGGCCTCCAACACCATCACCCCCTCCTTCTCCATAGGATTTATACTTGACCCAATCTTTATTTTCCAAATTAGCCTTCAGTTCTATTTTGGTTTTATGTTGTTTTTCTTTATTTGTTTCTGTTTACTTTAGATTTTGTCTATTCTTTTATTTTACGTGTTTTTGTGCGCCTCCTTCTCATATTGAGGACAATGTGTTGTTCAGGTGTGGGGAGGGATTCTATGTTTTTACTTTTGAATATGATTTTGCATACGGTATGATAATTATTAGGTTGCATTGTGCGAACTGTTTGAATATGTCAGTGGCTTAGATCAGTGAAATTTGTTTAATTTGAACATAGTCTAGTAGGTTGTGAATGATCATTAGCTAGAAAAATTAGTGAATTAGGGTTTTTTTAGATAAATATACAACTTAATTAGGACTTAGTGTAAACTTAGCACCCTATAGGTTGTCACATTCATTCATAATTAGAGGCCTCTTAATTTAAGTAGCTTAATTAGTATTTTTTCATGAAAACGAATAGCTAAAAACAACAAGGTAGAAAAAATTGTTTCTGTTAATAAATTACTATTCTGCTGACCTTTGGGTTATGAGTAGAGCTAGTAGCCAGTTAAAAATATGATAATAGTTGAGTAATCGGATTGACACGTATCACAAATGTGTGCCTTCATGTCAAAAGGCTATAATGATGTTTTAACCAAGCTATTAATAAATGACTTAGTTGAGTAACCAGATTGACATTCATCAACAATGTTTGCCTTCGAGTGAAGGACTAAGTTCTTGTTTTTGTTAAAAAAAGTGGTTCTTGATTAAAACCTACCAGACATGTAATAAGCTTGAATTTTCATGAAAATGTACTTAGGAATAGTTATAAAATCTGAAGGACCAAAGAATTATTAATGTGTGTGTACAATTGAAAAGAGTAATTGAATTAGTACTTAGATCCCGATTAACTTGTATATTTAGTTTAAAGCCATTAGACATAGATTTTGCAGGTTAATGATTAGATATAACTTGTCAGATTATGTTCAAGATTAAATTTATTCCATAAAGTCGAAGCCATTGCCTCATTTTTGCATTGTGTAATTCGTGTTTGTCGTGTTTCTTATGTTTGTTATTTTTGTTTGCTTAAGGAATAAAAAACATTTAAGTGTGGGGATGTTGATAATTCTCAATTGCATTGTGTTTTAGGGTGTAATTTGTTAAGTATTTAATGTTAAATTGAGTGTTGAGTGTTTGTTTATGTGTTAATTGTGTTTGTTTAAGTGTTTAAGTGTTTTTATAGGTTGGTATGAGTCTTCGAGCTTAATTGTTATATTTTTGAGGTACCTTGATGGGTTTTCAGTGTAAACGGCTAAGAACGAAGAAGTTACGAGGAGTTTTTGGGCTAAAGACATAGTCAACAATTGTGGCCTGTTGATGAGCCAGCAGTAGCCAGGCCACAATCCTACATATTGGGCCACGATCATGACAGAAAGGTTTAGGGACTAGTCACAATCGTGGCCTGTGTCGAGCTGAAGCAAAAAGTCAAAATTTGTAAGATTTTTCAGAACGTTTCGAGCATAACTTTGACCTAGAGCGCCCAAAGTATAAATACAACATTATGAGACAAATGCAACTGCTTAGAGAGTTGTGTAAGAAAGTCATCGCATTAGCCAATTTTGAGAGAAAACATAGAGAGAAATCGAGAGTTTGAGGTAGGAGACGAAGGAATAGAGACATAGAGATGAAGCTAGATGCGACATACTTCCCAGAACAATTAGTTTCTCGCTATCGCTACCTCTGAACTTCTGTTGCCAAAGGTATTTTCTGTTTATTCAATTTTATTGATGTATGAACTTTCAACATTTGTTGAGAATAAGTTGTGTTGAATGTTTAGTTTTGTCTATACTCACCTTTGGGTTTTTAATTCTTAAGATTAATAAAGTTTAATTTAGTGTTTGTAACCTTGCGAACAAAAAAAAATCGATATGGATGGGAGTAATATCTTTTATAACTCATATCTCAATCTTAGAATAATGTTCGGACTTATCAACCTAACTTTTATTATGGATGGGATAATCATCAGAATTACTTTCATAATAGTTTGCAGGATGCACAACAATTCTCATACAGGCCAAAAGCTTCCTATCACGACTCCAGTCCATCTCTGGACAAGTTGAGTAATATTGTGAATGCTAATACTTTGCAATTGTAGTAGAATACCCTACAATTCTAGCAGGATGGAGGTTAATTTCCAAAAACTATATGGTCTAGCAGCCAAGATTCGGAGAGTCATCTCTAGAAGAAATGCTTAATACTTTGGTTGCTAACAATCAAATTCAACAAGATATGTAACAGTTCCAACAGAACATGTAACAGTTGTTTCAGCTAGCTGTATGGCAAATTCGAGAGGATGCTCTATAATTCTAGTAAGATGCATTGCCTCGATGGGGAGATATCAATCATCTGGAACCACAAAGTGAAGAGGAGCAGTCAAATCAACCCGAGGTGTACTCAATGGATATTTATGTTGAAATTTTACAAAGTGATAAGGAGCTTGAGATTTTGAAAGTCAATCCTCAACGAATTTCTTATGTAGAAGAGGATGAGGAGGAGCTCGAACTAGAAAAAGATACATCTTTTATCTTGGAGGTAAGTACAGAGTTCCATTTTATTTTTGAAACTAACTCTTCACCTTTACATAGCATATTGAAGGAAATAAACGAGGAAGAAAAAGGTGAAGAGATGTTCAAAATATTTCCTAAGTGTATAGATTAAGTTGAGATTGGAAGTCTGAGGATAAGGAAGAAGCCAAATGGGAACGATTATCAACCAAGACCCTATCCTGAAGAACCTCATGTTGAAGAGCTGCATGTGCCATCAAAAGATCATAATTTTGTCACGTGAGGAGAAGAAGGAGTCGAGCCAGGGACCCTAAACAAAGGCACTTCTTGGGAGGCAACCCAAGGGAAGTAAATTTCTTTTCTTTAAATTTTCATATTTCTTTTTATATGCATATGTGTTCTTTATTGGTTTATTTTTCTTGTTTTTAGGCTTTCAATCAAAATGAGAGAAAGAATAAAACAAACAAAACAAACATTTTCTTGTTTTTTATTTCTTCTGGGATTATATAGTCATAAGTAGAGAATGAATTGAATAGAGAATTTCATAGCAACTTTGGCATATACTTTTGCTCTTGTATTTGGTTGATATGCATTATCTTTAGAAGAGTAGTGACTATTGGTAGACAAAGCCGGTGAGATTTTAAGCCTTATTAGACTGAAACATCTATATCAGTCTCATTGTCTTTTGATAATGTGTGACCTTCATGACATATACATAATGATTTTGCGTTGAATTTCTATTCAAGACTACATTTTTATCACATGCATTAACATGGACATGATTAGGCATTCTTTGTTTTTTCATAAACTACATTAGCCAAATAACCTACCCTATTGACATGATTTTTTTCCTTCTTAATCCCCTTTGAGCTTTATATTTTTTCTTTGTGTACTAAACACATTACATGCTTTATACTTAACCAAATTTCTAACCCAGGTCATAAAGCTAGTGGAACATTTGTGATTGTTGAGTTTGTGGATGTACAAAATTCTAAGTGTGGGGATGTCTATATGTGTGGGTTTGTTATGATGTTGGGATGTTTTGTCATTGAAATTCTCATGTTAATGTAGTTTCTTTTAATCTAAAAAAGAAAAAAGAAAAGAAAAGAAAATGAAAAAGGAAGAAAGAAAAAGAAATAGAATGAAAAAATTGTTTAAATAAATGTATCTAGGAGCAAGTGCGTATGTTTTGAAAAGTTATTTATGAATAATGTATTCTCCTAAAGTTGTGATGAATAAGTTATTTGAGTGTATTGGATATGAGGTAGATGTTGGTTCGGAAGGTTCACTCTTATGGTTACAATATACTGTTGGCATAAATTGTATGAGTGATTCCTTCGGATTGGTATATGTTTCATGTGGTTGGAGTGTGAGAATTGAATGGGGTTGTGAAATATAAATGTTGCATTTTTCATAGCTCACGGTACCCAGTTTTTGACAAGTGTTGTTTTGTTTCGTTATATTTAATGGGTTTCATGCTACTTGATCCAACACATCTCACCTTACCTTTACCCACATTACAACCTTGAAAAGTCCTTTGATCCATGATTTTGCATGTGAATTATAGTGGTGGAGAAATGAAATCATATCCAAAGTTGTAGATTGTCACGATCATGAATGGTTTTGAGTATAACCATGGATATATTTTAGTTAAACACATTTTTTGAGCCTACCATTAGATTACTCGATTTTCTAAGATGATGTTTTTTTATTGGTCATGAGTAGAAGCATTGAATGTTGAATTCTTGTTATGATTTTTGAAAGTCATTCATCTTTGGTTATGATTATATAGTCTTGGAAAACATAGGAATTGAGTAAATGTTTCGTGTCTTTAAGCTTAATTTGGAAATTTTGCCTGAGGACGGCCAAA
>JAOTJB010319152.1:0-14688 GCA_027123815.1 Erythroxylum minutifolium | reverse complement strand
GCCTTTGTATCTAATACCATAGGCGAGTACACTAGAATCAAATTTCATTTAAGGAAGTGGTTTAGTCAAAGGATCAGCAATATTATACTCTATAGGCACTCTCTCTATCTTCATATCACCTTTATCAATTATCTCCCTGAATAGATGATATCTCCTGAGTATGTGCTTGGACCTCTAATGAGACCTTGGTTCCTTGGCTTTAGCAATAGCCCCTTTGTTGTCACAGTATAATAGTATCAGGTCTACAATGCTTGGAACCACTCCAAGTTCCATAACAAACTTTTTGATCCAAACAGCTTCTTTTGCCGCTTCCGTAGCTTCAATGTACTCTAACTTGGTCGTTAAATTTGCAATCATCTCTTATTTGGAACTCTTCCAATTGACTACTCCACCATTTAGTGTGAAAATGTAACTTGACTGAGATTTGGAGTCATCCTAGTCAGATTGAAAACTGGCATCTGTATGTCTACTTACTATAAGATCTCTATCTCCATATATCAAGAATACATCTTTAGTTCTTCTTAAGTACTTCAGGATGTTCTTGACAGCCACTCAGTGACACTCACCAAAATTTGATTGATATTTGCCTGTAACATTTAGAGTATATGATATATCAGGTCTTGTACATAACACTTCTGCTGCTTACAAGATTGATCCTATTGCCGAAGCATACGGGATTATACTCTAGTGAGTCCTCTCATCTTGCGTCTTGGGACACATAGATTTTAAGAGTTTTATCCTATGAGTCATGGGAAGAAACCCTCTCTTGAACTGCTCCATGCTGAACCTCTTTAGGACTTTATCTATGTATGTAGACTGTGAAAGACCTGGCAACTTCCTTGATCTATCTTTATAGATCTTTATTCCCAATATATAAGTTGCTTCTCCAAGGTCTTTCATAGAAAAATTTCAGGATAACCAAATTTTGACTGATTGCAAACTTGGGACATCATTTTCTATTAGTGATATGTCATCCATATATAACACAAGGAATATGATAGCACTCCCACTAACCTTCTTGTACACATAAGGTTCATCAGGATTTTGTAAGAAACCAAAATTTTTGATTGTCTCATCAAATCAGATGTTCCAACTCCTAGATGCTTGCTTCAATCCATATATGGATTTATGAAGCTTGCATATCTTTTTTCCATCTTTGGATATGAAGCCCTCAAGTTGTATCATATACACATCCTCAATTAGGTTTCCATTCAGGAAAGCCATCTTCACATCCATTTTCCATATCTCATAATCATAATGAGCAGCAATGGCCAAGAGCATTCTAATGGATTTAAGCATGGCCACGGGGCTAAATGTCTCGTCATAGTCAACTCTTTGTCTTTGACGATAACCTTTAGCGACTAGCCTCGCTTTATAGGTAATCATATTAACATCCATGTCGATTTTCTTCTTGAAAATTCACTTGCACCTTATGGGTTTTGGCCCTTCAGGTGGGTCAACCAAAGTCCATACTTGGTTTTCAAACATGGAATCCATTTTAGACTTCATAGCTTGAAGCCATTTTTCAAATTCTGAACTCTTCGGAGCCTCTTCATAGGTTGTAGGCTCATCGTCCTTTATGAGCAATACATCATTTTGTTCACTTACAATAAATCCATATCTTTCTAGAACGTTGCGTATCCTACTTGACCTATGAACATTTTGTGTGTCAGAAGGTTCAACTGTTGTATCATCTGCGTGAACGACAATTTCGGGTTCAAGTAATTGATTTGCGTCTGTTTGAGCATTATGAACTTCATCAAGTTCAACTTTGCTTCCACTATCTTCTCTTAGAAGAAACTCTTTCTCTAAAAAAAGAGCATGCGTTGAGACAAATATCTTTTGGTCTAAAGCATTGTAGAACCGATATCCAATTGTTTCCTTATTATATCCTACAAACAGACATTTATGAAATTTTGCTTCAAGCTTGTCTAATTGAATCGCTCCACGTAAGCCAGACAATCCCAAACTTTCATACGAGAAAGATATATTTTTAGTCCATATTTCATATGTAGTAACATTAACTGCTTTTGAAGGGACTCTGTTTATCACATAAACAATAGTCTCGAGCGTATGACCTTAAAAGGATTTCGTTAGATCTGCTAAGCCTATCATTAATGTTACCATGTCCAACAAAGTTTAGTTTCTCCTTTCAGCCACACCATTATGTTGCGGTGTGTAAGGTGGGGCCCGTTGGGATACAATCCATTTATCCCTGAGATAAGTTAAAAACTCCTCGTTCAAGTCTGAAGCATTTGAAATGTTTAAACAATTTAGACGTGAATTAGAAAAACAACTCGATAAAAGTATTTACCACCTCGATCAGATCGAAGTGCATTGACATTATTACCGAGCTGTTTCTCTACTTCATGTCTAAATTGTTTTAAAATTTCAAATGCTTTAGACTTGTATCTCATTAGATGCACAACTAATATCGTGAATAATCATCGATAAAGGTAATGAAGTACATAGAAACAACTCTGGCATGAATGGAGATCGGATCACATACATTAGAATGTATTAGATCTAATAACTCATTCACTCATTCACCCTTTCCTTTAAAAGGTAATTAATCATCTTGCCTATCAAGTAAGATTCACATGTGTCATATGATTCATAATCAAATGACCTTAAGCTACCACTTTTGTGTAGCTTAGCTATGCGTCTCTCACTTATATGGCCAAGTTGACAATGCCATAAGTAATACGATTTTAAGTTATCCCAATTTTATCTTTTAGTGTCATTAATATTTAAAATTGGATTGCACATATCTAATATGTAAATACCATGGCATAATGTAGTAGTACCATACAACATTTCATTCAACTTAATTAAACAACCATTGCTTGAAAAGGTTAAATGAAATCCAATTTTATTAAGACATGAAATAGATACAATGTTCTTTGTCACAATGGGTACATAATAGCAATTATCCAAAATTAACTCTAGCCTACTGGGAAGATAGAAAACATAAGTTTTTATGGCTAATGCAATAACTCTTACTTTATTTCCTACATATAGGTCCATGTCTCCCTTCTTAAGCGGTCTACCATCCCTGAGACGCTACATATTATAACATATATATAAGCCACATCTGGTATCTAATACCTAAATGTTATGATCAGAAATAATATTAACCTCAATGACAAATAATATACCTGAATTAGACAATGGAGCATCTAATGCCTTCTTCTGCTTCAGCAACTCCAGATAGGCTTTGTAGTTCCTCTTCCAATGTCCTTCCTTGTTGCAATGGAAGCATATCCCCTTTAATGTAGTCTCCTTTGCTTTCTTCTTGGCAACACCTCCCATTTTCTTCTTAAACTGCTTCTTCTTCTTTTGGTTCCTCTTGCGAGAACTAGAAGGAGAGTCCACCAGTATTATAGCCTTACTGTCTTTCTTGACAGTTTGCTCAGCTGTTTTGAGTAGACTAATTAGCTCAGGTATCAAGGTGGATATTTGGTTCATTTGATATTTAATCACAAACTATGAGTAACTATCGGTCAAACTAGTCAAAATTAAATCTATACTTAATTCATGATCCATTATAAGACCCAAACTGGCTAACCTTTCAATGTATCCATTCATCTTCAGCGCATACTGCATTGGAGATGGTCCATTAGCCATCTTAGAGTGAAAAAGTAACCTCGAGGTCTCAAACCTTTCAGACCGAGCTTACTCATCAAACAGTTCCCTTAGATGGTAAACTATGATGTGAGCATCTATAGCCTTATGCTGCTTTTGCGGTTTCGGTGACATAGAGGCCAGCATTATACAGTTAGCTAGCTCACTATCATCTAGTAACTTCTTGTAAGTTTTCTGATTCTCATCAGATGCATCAGCATCAGGGGGATCAAGAAGTGGTTCATGTAGGACATATCCTAGTTTCTCATATTTGAGAACAATTCTCAAATTTCGTAGACAATTTAAAAAGTTAGGTCCCGTGAGTTTGATAAAGTCTAATATAGAGCGTAGGTTCATAATGGACGAAGACATTGTGGCATTTCAATAACCTAGAAGAACGAGAGAAAGTGCTAGAATGTACACTAATGTATATCGATAAGGACTTTAATCACATGCATTATGGGTCCTACTATTTTTATCCTAATCCGAAGCCCTCACTACAAATTCAAGAAAACTTATAGTTTTCCTAATGGGTCGATATTTAATATCACTAATAATGCCTTTGGGTTTGCTCAACAAGCCACCTTAGGTCAATCGGTAGGTATCATTCATACCAATTGCATTCAGTTATACAACTATCAGCTTGTGCCATCAAATGTTGATTTAGAAAACTCATTGGGTTATCAACTCTTGATTCGTATACATCCCATGTATATAACCCAACTTTGCCTCTATCCACGTTGACCTTGGGTTTGTCCAAAAAATTAACACTTCCAGTTAGGACCAACCCATTAATTCGAAAATTTAATTTCCATGGTTTAAACATATTCGTGTAGAGCAGGCTTGGGTTTGCCTAACAACCCAACTATAAAAGAACTCTGGTTCTTACCATATCAATAGAAGGCGTAAGTCCTAATATTTTGGTTGAGGGGTTTGTTCTTTGGTCTCATCAATACTTGGATGGTATTTATATATATATATATATATATATATAAAACTCATATATATAATTAGATTATGGACTACTTAATTAAATTAGGCTTGTGTCCATAATCACCCTTAAAATGCATCTAATATATTTAACACACAAAAGAGGTTTAATTTAGGTTATGACTTGACTATACATCAAAAGTTTGTGATTCGATTCAACTCTTGAACTGAATCGGATACTAGTGTTAGTCTTGGCTAATTCAAATTATGAATGTGATTCGATTAGGAACCTTAAAATGTCAATTATTTTTATGTCCAAATTAAGCACTTTAATTCTAGTACACATGTCTTCTTCTAGTCACACTAGAAATGCAATGCTCTATTTGGATTAATTCTAAATTAATCCCTAGGATTTCCAAAATTTCCAAACATCAATTAGTCATTTAAAACATCCCTAGGTCATCTCAAATTTATGAAGACAATTTCGGCACAATCCAAAAAATATCTTGATGGCCAAAATCATCAAGATAAATGAGTTAACCTACTAGACACTAAAGAGACTGATTCGATGTCCGAAAAGTTTCCAGAACCCTAATTTCAAGCACACGTACTTAGCATGCTACTAGCATCAAAATAATACATTTCTTATCTCTTAATTTTTTTAAGGTCTTATAACTAAAACACATACACATAAGTCATTAAGCAAGTCAACTCTATTAGCTTTCAAAAAGCTGACTAATGTTGACTTTGACTTGATTTATTAATTGAATCAAATTCAATTAATTCTGAAAAAATTCTAGAGTTTTATGCACATTTTAAATGTGCCTAATAAGAAATCCAGAAACTAATTCCCATGAATTATTTATTAACTAAGTGGAATCGGCCAGCACATCACATGTCTATGACACTTGTCATATTACTCCTAACACTAGTCATACTCTACATGATGCATGCATAAGATAATCACTTTAATAACAAGTATCATGCATCTCATACACATGGCAACATCTTCTCTTGCATGTCCATGCATAATTCATAAAAAAAGTTTATAAAAATCAATATGGAATTTACAAGCATGCATGTTCATCAAATTTCTAGAATTCCCCAGAACTTCATACATGCATCTGGCTGAAACTAATTTCATAATCAAATAGCACATGAAATTCGATTGCAATTTCCTTTGACATAAGCATAATATAACACCTTATAAACATTTTTTGAAAGAAAATTAGAAAAAAATTTCTAGAATTATTACAAAAATTTCAAAATCAGCACATGCATTTAGTTTTCTAGAAATTCCCAAAAACCAAAATATGAGTAGATTGGATATTAATTCGAAATAAAATAGCAAATGACATTCAATTGCAATTTCATTTGACAGGAACATAATATAACACCTTATAAACATTTATGTGAAAGAAAATCAGAAAAAAATTTCTACAATTTATATGAAAATTTCTAAATCAACATGCATGTTAGTCACAACCCAGCAAATAGTTTGCACATATTCAATACATCATCTAATACATGCATAACCTGGCTTTGATACTACTATAAGGGAGCCATGAATTCATGCATCACATGCACAACAAGGTAGCAGAAGTGTCAAAATCTAAATTCGAACCCCACGACATCCCCAAAAATATAATCTTAGATACATGCATATACAAATTATAAGAACATGAAATTTCAGCACTTGTACCTTTGATAATGCTCCTCCTTTCTTTAATCTTCTCCTTGTTTAGGTCGTAGCAAACACCAAATACCTTCCTTGATCACTCAAGAACACGTAAGATGAAGACAAAGTAGTATGTAAGGGTGGTTAGAGCACCATACAAGATGAGTTCAACTAGATGCTAAGAAGGAGAGATAAATCAAGAATATGTTGCATGCAATTAGATGCATGCAACAATTGCATAAATTGCATGAACAAGACTCAAGGCTACTTCACTCTAACTCCAGAACACTTCTGGACCCCTTATCTTCTCACTTTAGTGTGTTTTTAACTTGTTTTTCCATTTGTACATAAGTGAAGAACTCAATTATGAATCATCTGTCGTGCCTTCGATCACGATCGTGACCTACTTCAATGATAACCATGCACACTTTGTTTTTCATCTGATCTTTTATGCATGTGATCCTTAGGTTCTGAGTTATTTTGGGCACTTGAATTAACTCCTAATCTGAGAAAATCATGTATAGTTTCATGCCAGTTGAATTAACTTTTATTTACATCTAAATCATGAAGGGTTTTATGATGTCAATTTACCGAAGTATAAGTAGATTAACACAGGAACTCTTCGATAGTTAATTATCCGATTTACGAACCTTTCTATAGATAATTACCACTCAATTCGTCCCTTTACCTTTTTATCCCCCACTTGGTTCAGATTATGGGCTATGTGTCAACTCAAAGCTTAAGCATAAAATCTCTCAAAATATAATACATCCTTTTTTTGCCATTGCAGTTATTCCAACCTTAACCCTTTTTATCAAGATGTGCACGGAGGAAAAACCACTGTGTTAAGCATATAGCTTAGTAGGAAAATAAATAAATCAAGATACAAGATGGTGTCTACTTCCTAAAATCATCTAATATTTACATGTAAATGAATCGTGACATATCATATAGCAATCTTTGATTATTCACATCAAAGAGTAATCCGACTATCATTTACATCAGAACAGAACAAATATCAAAACACATGTAGAATTGCCTACTAATCTTTTCAGAAATGGGTAACGGGAACAAAACAGAAGTTACCTATGATTGGTATCTACAGAAATAGAAGAGACTTAAGTCTCTAAAATAGAAGACATCGTAGTGTCTAAGAACAGAAGTAGCTTAAGACCCTTCTAGGCATGCCTATTTACCTACAACTAGGACTTGGCAGGTTAAAACAAATCATATCACATTTTAGAGTCACATGCAAGAGAAATAATGTATAAAATATAAAGTTATTCCTTATGATTAAATTGAAAGTGTTCATTCACGATCGATCAAACTTAATATGCCTTATGAATATAAGCCTTTGCCATATTGCATCAATGAAATCATTTAAGTAATTACACATTATAAGCATGAGCCTCATATACCTTAATAACTGGGTTTGCTAAGTTACAGTGATATCCAAAAGAGTTTTGGAGAGTTTTAGTAGCATTTAGGTAAGGAAAAATTCATGTTTGGGCTAAAAATGAGGATGTACACATCTGTACCCAATTTCTAGCTTTTTCTAGGACAAATTTTCAGGTTAGTTTTGTATGGCCATTCTAACATAGAAACTTAGGTTTTTAGCAATATGTTCTTCAAAAAAAATGTTTCTCTATGTCTTAAGTTTATAATGACATAAAGTTAATGCAATTTGGTTTATTATTTCGAGAATTATACCCAAACACTACAGATTGTTCTCAAACAGGGATAGCAACCAAAACTCAACTTTAAGCCAAATTTCAAAACCCTTAGAGACATAACTCAAATTTGATTCCTTCATGAAAGTTGTAGACTTATGTATTTAGTTCAATCTATAATTTAAACTATCCCATTTTGATATCTACAGGTCAAGATATTGTAAAATACCGATGTCTGTTTAGTGGAACCACTCCATTTAACGAGGTACACACTCTAATTAACTCACTTAAATCTTATTATGTAAAAGTAACACCAAAGACACAAACAAATAACCAACAACATCCCATTTTCATCTAGGATACTTCTATTAACAAAGCCCCTCACGTATCACTAAAAAAACCTAGCATCATATCAAAATTTCCATACCTTTGAAAGGAGTGTTTCAAAACCCTTATTCTTCACTCCAATTGCTTGCCTTCTTTGGTCTTCTTCTCTTTTACACACAACGTATCCATTCATTACTCATTTCTAACAATCACAGATGCATAACAAAACCCTAGCTGAAGAGGAGATGAGAAAGGAGCTAAATTTCACACCAAAACATGCAATTAACATACCTTAACTTCAAATGCACAAAGGGATTTAACAAGATAGTGGATGGAGAGACAGAAGCTCAATCTTCTGCAGATTTTTGTGCTTGCCAACCCTCCCCTTCTTCATCTGCATGTTTTTAAACAAAGATACAGATGGGTGACATGCCATTTGCCATATGGTTAAGTGTTATGGTGTGGGAAATATGACAAATGGTTCCATCCTATTGGTTTCTACTTTTCACCTTTCATTAATAACAAAAATGACCACACCTTTGTCTTATTGTATGAAATTACATTCCATCTCAATACATTTAACAATTTAGTCCATGATTAATGTATCTTTATGCTTGTATAACACAATTAACACAAATTACTAAAATACCTTTACAATTCCGTTAATATTGACTATGTCTCAAACTAAATACTCACTTTCCTAATTGTTGACACCCATTACATATACTTTCATGGACAAGAAACATTCCTACTAGAGTATAGTTTGGGGCCTCACATTAATTCTATTATTGACATTTGAAAATTATTTTCAAAATATTATTTCATCTTAGTTAAGAATTTTTCTAGTTAATAATAATTAAGAACGGAACTTTGTCTTTAATTACTTTAGGATAATTAATTATATATTGATCACTCAATTATTTTTATAGAGTCCTTGTTATATCCAATCACTACCAATTGAGTTATTATTGGACAATGATAGGTTATAGGTAGTACATAAGTTATAAGTAGTATCAAAATATAACAATCTTTATATGAGATACTTTGAAGATCTCAAGTTAAAGAATCACTTATACTATTATTACAACGAGAATTTTCATAAACAAACAAGTAATATTCTAAATAGAATTTTAATATCTAACCAGTTTAATGAACTTGTTCTCTAATAAGTATCCATATGTTTGTTTAAATATTTCCATACTTTAGTATATAAGATCAACTACTTCTTTTATAACGAAAAAATTATAACAAGTGCTAATTTTATAATATAATATAAATATTATAATTTCATTTAGAATGTACATCTATTTCACTAACTGTATTCGTAAATTAATATATTATTTTAAATAATTTTGTCACTAAAACTGCAACCATTAGAGTAAAAACCAATATTTTTAGCAATTTTTTTAATAGTGTCATTACTATTTGTTTGTTGTCTTTCTTTTGCTGTCCATTGAAAGTGTCCTTACTATTTGTTCATCTGTCATTTCAATAGTTTAAGGATATTGTTAACCATATATTCTGTCTTTGTGTTTTCCAACTTAAGAGCGCCACATCTCCATTTGGGCAGCTACATTGAGAACATTGTTACTAATTTATTTATATTTTTATGACAAATATCTCTTTTCTCCCTCTATTTCTATTTCAATTACATTATTGTCAATAAGATCATTGGACAACTGTTTAGAAGAATGCTGTCTCTTTTAATGTCAAGTTTTGGCTTTTTAATGATTTAGGATTTACTAAATAATAGCAAAAGATTAAAAAAACAAAAAAACCATATAACAATTTTTATCTATTTGCAAATTCTTCATTTATAGGTTCAAAATTCATACAAAAAATTGAATCTATATCACGTCTATATAGCAACTTTAAGGGAGAATTTTTGAGGTGATAGAATTTTAATATTTTGTGTTAGAATAAATTCCAGTTTTTTTGGGCTTGTATGTATATTATGAAAATATTGTATCTATGAAAATATTGTTTTTTTGGGCTTGTATCTATATTATTCACGTTGAGCCTAATTAAAGTGATCTAATTTTAAAGCATCTAATAAGGTATGAGCCACTTTTATATGTCTAGAAATCAACATAACAATTTTTAGTTTGATAATGGGTAGAATTAGAAATAATAAACCTATTAAGTTTAAGATTTTACCTCTACTAAATATGGTTATGATCTCTAAATTATACGTAAGGCTGTTAGGTTTTCTCTAGTATCCCCATTGCTAATGGAAATTACAAAAACAAGAGCCACATACCAAGTTGAAAGATCATAATCCAGTTTTTCAACTCAACAACTCATGAAAATTGATTCAAGTATAATTTTATTTTTATGTATTGACGATTTAACATGGCAATGATCTATACGGATTAAGTTTTAATACAATAAGTGGTATCTAGGTTTACTCATGTTTAATCATTAAGAACTCAAAATTCTTTTTCTTTTATGAATTGTTATAATCCACCATGTGCAATTTGAGTTTTTTGATAAAACAACAATCGCTCTGGATTCGACCATTGATTTGTGATTATATATATATATATATATATATATATTCTATATGGTGTTGTATGAGATTTCTTTGATTGATTTTCTAAGATGTCCAGAAATAGGTTAATGGCCTCAAAACTAATAGTTTCGTAGGCATGTCATTCAAGGCTCACGATCGCTTAATAATATAGGTTTCTAAAATGTTGAGCACCTGGGCAGTCTTTAATAAATGGGAAAAAGCCATAATTGTTAATACATCAACCATGCTTCTCGTCTCCACTCTCCACATTGATATTGAAATTTTTTTAAAGAGTAGAAAGAAATGCTGATGTGATTGGTGTAAATAGAATTCTTGGGTTGTTGTACACAATTTTACATTAGTATTTTTCAATGGCATTACTGTGATGCGTGAGTTTTGAATAAAGCCTACAAAATAATTCTACATTAGTGCTTTTCAATTACATTACCGTAATGCGTGAAATTTTGAATAAAGAAATGATAAAAAAAACCAAAAGCTACGGATATTGTTAACCATACTACGCAGTTCATCGCTGTTCAGTGTTGAGTGAGTTTTCAGTAATTCCGATTCTTGGTTTGTTTTAATACAAATTTTGGCCTCTGTTAATATTGATAATTTAGACAAAAAAACGTCACATTTATTAAACAATTATTCATTGTTATTTATTTATGATTACAACAATTGCTCGTTCTTGATCCATAACCTTACAAATTTGGACTTAACACTACAGCAGACAGTCCTTTTGGCGACGATTTATTTGCAACGTTAAAAAGAAGTTGTCACTAAAGCACGACATTTACTGACGAATACAAAAAGCGTCGTACAAGCAAAAACTTTTAGCGACGAATAGAAATAATCATCACTAAATGCTGAATATTTAGTGACGATTAAAATACATCGTCACCAAATGTAAAACAAGGAGTGACAATTTATAATATTCGTCGCTAAATATGAAAAAGATGACGTTTTACGAAAACATCACCATAACTTATCATCAAACATGTAGCGACGAATCCCTTAAATCATCACCAATAGTTGAAATTTAGTGATGAAAAATTTATTTAGTCGCAAATGCTTAAACATTCAGCGATGATTGTTTATCATCGTCACTAAATGTCAAGTATTCAGCGACAATTTTTGGTAATTGTCACTAAATGGCGCACATACAGTGACAAATTCTTGAAAACATCGTTGAATACTTACATTTAGTGACGATTTATAGAAA
Organism: Erythroxylum minutifolium; assembly: GCA_027123815.1. NCBI lineage: Eukaryota > Viridiplantae > Streptophyta > Magnoliopsida > Malpighiales > Erythroxylaceae > Erythroxylum > Erythroxylum minutifolium. Next base: position 2,722 of record JAOTJB010319152.1, on the reverse strand, counting down.
TCGTCGCTAAATGATTGACATTTTCATAAATTATTAAACAAATATTTATAATCTATGATAGTTAATATATGTTTTATTGGATATTTTATTTGAATGTTTACAACATATTATTAAAAAAATGTCAACATAATTTTAAGTGTTAAACAGTAGTATTAATTAATTATTAGCATTTACAAAATTGACAAAATAAGTTATAAAAATGTTTATTAATTTTATGAATTTAATAATATGATATGTGAGAACAATACAGTTATAGAACAATACAGTACGAACTTTGAATTAAAAGTTACCCAATCCATACACTCATAGAACTATAACAATAACAGTCCACATTCAATAGTCCGCAACTTGACCCCTAAGTGGTAGATATGTTGTTTGACAAATTATTACAGATACAACAATAAATAAACTTTAAAGTTGAATTCAGTTGATTAACTTGCTAATTGACAATGATACAATTATTTTTTTGGATTCCATGTAACATGAGAGTCGGTAAAAGTAAATGAGTCCTTGATGTCTGGATTCCCCATAAGAGTCCTTGCACGTTTGAACACACCAATTGAAATAGTAATAGTTGTTCCCTCAATAGTATGGTTTTTTACACCTTCTTGCAAAAACTTTTCCACTATAGTTAACTGAGATAAGGATAGAGTGAATAAGTCGCTAGATTTAGTACCTAAAACATAAACAATATAGAAGTTAGATATTTTCATATTAGTAAACTATTAAATGAATTGAAATTGGAGTGACATGCATACGTGCATAAGCAGACGAAGTATTCAGAATTAACTAATTTTCCCAATCAACCAATTTCCCTAATTCTTGACGGAGTCTTGTGACATCGCTCCCACTTCTTTGGGCATATATGTCACCTTCAAGACTAAAGGCAGCTTAAAATAGTATATAGTATAAACCATGAAATGTGAATATATATGATAGGTTCATAAAAGGAAATGAGATATACATAATAAGGGAAGTGACATTGTTCAGATGATACTAAACACCTTGAAGCAGAAGATCCACCATCTTACGATGATTAGTATATAAACTGGAGATTTATTTTTCAATGTTGATTTGCTCAGCAGGGACAATCTTGCCACATTCCTTCCAACAATATGAATTAGTGCCATCCGAAACTAGTCTTCATGTCGACATTCTTTCATGTGATTAAACGTAAAATGTCAGTGGGAAGATGTGTTTAAAGAAATAACAAAGATAGGCAGTAAATTATCTTCAAAACACAACTATAAACACAACTCATACATCAAATGCATAATTAAGAATTCACAATAAACACCTAAAGGGTTTTAGTGAATAATCACAATAAGCATGAAGTCATATGAGGTATAAGAACAAAACAATGTAACTTTTTCGATGATCGAGCCCCTTAAATCAAGATAGTAACACACATTGTTGGCACAGTCTACCTATTTTTATTTGTCTAAGAAAATACCCCTTACTTCATAAGACTAGAGGAAAGCCCAAACTCACAAATGACAAGTAGGATGCATTTACATAAGTTCCTCAATACACAAAATCTAGAAACAAAGTTGAGAAGATTCAGTAACAGTGAGGTCAACAAAACCAATTCTGTTGGACCAATGGAGGTTGACAAATTAAATCCTTCTATATTTTGATAATAATAAAACTTAAAAAAATGGTTAAGAAATAATTTCAGGTTAAGTTAATAAAAATGGGACATCAGTTGACTAAAGCTTGCATAAGTTGACTATCATGCTGATAAAGAATTACACTAGTTAGAGATGAAAAGCACATATTTTGAAAAATTACACTAGTCGACTGATGAGGATCAAAATTGTAATAATCGACTAATAAGGGTTAGAGAAATAAAAATGTGGATTTCATGTGAAGATTTTGTATGAAGATTTTGATATGGTCAAAGATTGGAGAATCAATCAGATTTGTTAGTTGGAGAACTTCAAAGTACAGAGCTGAAGATTCATATAAAAGGAGTGTGCTAGTCGACTAACACTTGGAAGACAAGTTGACTATGATATACTAGTTGACTATTACATACCGACTAGTCGACTATCAGTTACAGCTGAACAGAATTTGAATTTGTCAAACTATTTCAAATGGGAGCACATCTTTGTAAAATGACTAGAAGCGTTCTACAACAGCTAGGAAAGTCTTGAAGCCTGTAAATAAAGGTCTTCACTTCAGAGGAATGATGACATAAGTTCTAAAGAATCATACGTGCTATAGTAAAAAATTATCCTCTCATTGCTCTCATATTGCTTACATAGCATATCCTGATTGTTTTCAACTGTACTGAGCTTTATTACTTCTTTACTATCATTGTTATTATTGTGAGTTAATTGACTAGAGAAAAATCGCTTGGAAGGTGTAGCTTGAGCCAGAAGTCAAGTTGATTGAAAGAGTTCACACTAAACTAAAAAGCGTGTAGTAAAGAGCTTTGACAAAATCCTAAGTGGGAGCTTAGGTAGAGAATGTAGGTCTTAACACCGAACCTCTATAAATATTGTGTTCTCCTCTCTTCTTTACTCTTTTATATTTCGATTTGTTTTTGTTTGTCTTGTATGTTTTAATTCTCTGTTTTGTAGCACTTCGTGAAAAATTTAAAAGATCTATTCAACCCCCCTTCTAGAACTTTTTCATATTTGACTTCAAAAACTAACTTAGCATAATCCAAACTGTCCAATGACAATGTCCAAATAATTACACACAAAGAAATAACATG